>PVIY010031823.1:0-29570 GCA_004026745.1 Myrmecophaga tridactyla | reverse complement strand
ATGGAAAACACAATTAACAACCATTGCTTCAAAAGCACAAAGAGATTTCTGATGACTAATTTGATTTAATATAAAATACTATAGCATCCCTGCTAGCATATATTCCCTCCTGTTTTGAGAACAACATACCATAGTTTCTCCAATGTGTTTTTTCAACTGGTAAATTGTGTGTGTTTGTATGTAGTTTTTTAAGTAAAGTTTGCCTATAAGGACAACAATTTAGTCTAAATCATGTAAATACTGGTTTCACTCTCATTAAAAAGCTTTAGGAAAAGAGAGTATGCAAGTTTTGACCTTAGAATGACTACATTTTCTCACATTTTAAAAAATTCTTAATATGGCTTGCAACCTTCTGCCTTCTTATCCAACCAAACCTCCTCCAATTCATTCTCCCTCTCCCTCAGTACATTCTAGCCCGCCAGGCCTACTTTCAGTTCTTTGGAACATGCCAGACTCTTTCATGTATTGAAGATGGTCCACAGAATTTTTTTCTTTTCTGTTCAGTACAATTTTCAAATATTTTTCTCTTGAAATTCCTGGTTATCATTTGGGCCTCATATATACTGTCATTTTCTCAGGTAAGCTTTCTCAGACCATCTTTCTAAATTAGATTTTCAAATGATTTCTTTTATAGCATTTTTCATAACATATAGTATATATTTCCACCTGTTTAAATTCTCTTTCACTCATTAGACTTACGCTTTAGAAAGGCAGGCATGGTGTCTAATCTGTGCACCTAATTGTCAAATTGTAGGCACCTAAACATTTTTTTGAGAGAATCTGAAAGTAATTTGATAGCTCTAATTTCCTATGAAAATTCAAACACTTTCATATAAGAATAAGTTACCTACATATTTAAATAGATGTTTCCAGTGTGAACATCTTAAAAAATGGAAAATATATAAGAAATCTAAAAATAATGTATTTTGTCCTATAAAAATCAAAAGACACATTTTATATTCATATGCTACAAATGAAATGAATGGAAAAATGTGTACTGTATATTCATATGATACTTATGTGACCCGACCCGCGGGACAATCGAACCTGGACCTGAAAGGGGGAGTGGGAATGAAGAGGGACAAGAGAGGCAAGAAATGGAGACAAGACAGGATTCTGATCAAGCCTCGTTTATTGGGAGTGGGTTGAGGATCTTTATACAGAATAAAGTAGGTCAGCGCTGACGTGACTAATCTCTATGCTGCTATAGGCAGAAGATAGGGAGATGTGGAAAGTCCCAAGACAGCCAGCTGGTCAGCTGATTTACGGGAAGCTCAGAGCAGAGACAAAGAAATCGAAACTTAACTTGGTTAGTACGTAAGGTGGAGTCAGGTTACAAAATGGCTGACAGCCAATCCATGCCTTGAGTCGGCTCTCCACACTTATGCAGTGAATGAAACTATATATTCTTTAATTATTCCTGGCTAAATCATTTGCATATAGGATAAGTCTGGTGCACATCTCTGTCTGGGTAATTTTTCCGTCAGTAAAACATACATTCTTTTGTTAAAGTTATCCAGATATTGTCTGCATTTCATCATTTTGTTTTTATTTTTGTTTTTATAAGTACCCTTGAAATTGGATCCTAGGAATTTTTAAAATGGGTATCAATCATCTGAAGAAGTCTAGCACTGACATATGAGTTTCCAAGGAATAATTTGATAAACATTTCTAAGTATAAATAAAATCATTCAGAAGTCTGACTAATTTCCTACTAATGCTTCTAAAATTTTTAAATGTAAATAAAGTCATTCAGAAGTATGACAGAGTAATGCTTCTATGCCCATTGGGAATTTCTTTATATACAAATAATTCTGATGAAACCATCAAATTATGTAAACTATACTTGGCAGCTGATCACTACAGAATAATTACATGAAATTATGATATTCTTCATTTTATGTAGAATATTAGAAATATTAGAAAATTAAAACAATATTTGGAGAACTTATGTTAAACAATAACAAAAAACTTAATTCACCCCAAGCACTCTGGAAAAAGAAAGAAAGAAAAAGTCCTTTCTTAAACATTGCTACTAAATGGAGAGATGTATCTGTGTAGAAGGGTGGGTATTCCAGTTGAGATTTTAAACTCCAAAACTGGGTTTGCCTGAAATCACAATACCTGGATATTCTAAAAATGCTCGAGATGGAAATTTAATTACTGTTTATCCAAGACTTATAACAAACATGCTAGAAAACAGAAGGAAACAAACAAATCCTCATTAGAGAAGTCAAATTTTACCACCTAGTTTAAACATTTGCACAAATGAAATTCCTATCAAATGAGCATCTAAAAATAGGAGGAAAAAGGGAATCAGCACAGATAACCAAGAACAGAAAAATATTGGCAAAGTCTTTGAATAATTGAATGATTATACATAAGCTTCATTACTGTTTTAACCTATAATATAATAAAGCCAAGCTTGATAATGCATAAGGGAATAAGTTACAATGAAGGGAAACCAAGCAGATTTATAAAATAGCCAACATAACTATTAGGAATTAAATATACAAATGAAATTAAAAAAAAGGATTTAATAACAAATGAGACATAATTGAAAAGAAATTTAATGAATTAGGATACAAACATGAGGAAATTATACCGGATAAGTCAATGAGTTGAAAGATGAAACATGGAGGAACAAGTGAGAAGATCAAGAACACATAGAATTGAGGTTCTTAATGGAAAAGAGAGAGAAAACAATTGGGGAAAAGGATACATTTGAAAAATAGTGACAGCAAATTTCCAGAAATAATGAAAACCATGATGAGAGAGTTTCAAGGTTCCTAATATATACTCAGCATAACTTTAAAAAAATCTTTATGAAAACCGATCATAGTCAAACTGCAAAATAGGGAAAAAAGGAGAGATTAAAATTAGCCAAAACTAGGAGTCTGCCTTCAAAGGATAGAGTGAGTTAGACTGAATGAGACAGATTATAACCCAAAGCAATATCTTCAGTGGTTTGAAAACATAACCATTTACCTAGAATTCCTTACTCAACAAAAGCATATTTCAAAATTGAGGTCAAGTTAAAGTCATTTTCAGGAAAGCAACCAAGAGCGATACTTTATCTCCCATAGAAATTTTCCAAGATGTACTAAAGATGGAAGGAAAGTTATTCTAGAAAGAAGAACAGAGGATGAATATATATGTGAAAATTTTAGACTAAAAGCAACAACAACAATACATTTTGTGAAAATTAGGGAAAACATTTGAATTACATGTTAACAATAGCATATGAGTTGGAAGAGGGTTGAATGCATTCAAAACAGTCAAAAAATTTATAGTTCAAGAGAACAGTAAAGACGTTGATTAAATTTACCTCTTGTTATGGGGTAATTTATGATTGTTAGCATAACACTAAGAGTCTGAAAAATGGAACATTCAACTTACAAACTTATAGAGGGGAAAACTGGGATGGGAAATTAAAATATACAATAATAATAGCAATATTAAAAGAAAACACTTATTTTTTGTCACATAATGCCCTGAGTGCTTTCCATACATTAACTAATTTACCCTCTCCATCCAAAATAACATCTAAGGAACCAACCTAAAAATCAAGAACAGGATAAGAAACAGAGACTAAATATGGAAAATATAAACCAAAAAATGGTAGAAACATCTTAGGAAAAAACAGCTTGTGTACTCTTCTTATATCTAAGCAATGTGGATTCAATTATGAAGTTGCCATCTAGACCTGTGGTCAAGGAAGCTTCATCTAAGGGCAGCAGAGGGAAGAGCTGGAAGGAATCTGGGTCACCTAGAAAATTCTTACGGCCACCATAGCCTGGGTGGTCAAAACTGTACTTAGTGCAAGAGAAAAAAAAATACAGAGCAAATATCAATTGGGTTTGACTGTACTTTTCAGAAAAATTAAATTATCACTGGCAAAAGTACAGTCAAACCCAATTGATATTTGCTCTGTATTTTACATGTTATTTCATTTAATCCTTATACTACCTTATAGTATATGGATTATTACTTTCATTTTATGATATGAATCTGGGACTTGAATTTTGTCTTGCCCCAGTTTCTCAGAGTTAATAGTAAGTGGAAGAGTTGAGTTTTGAACAAAGGTTAGCCTTTCTCCAATGTTATATTTTCAGAGATTAACTCTGCCATCTCATTTTATAATAATTTCTGAGGACACTATCAGTGTCTAACACATTGATTAGCTCTTTGTATATCACTTTAAACATGATGGTATTTAATAGATATTTGTTGCTCAAATCATCTATTACCATGAGTTTATGGGGCTAAGAATGATACGAGAAAGAGAAGCTCAGGGTAAAAGGTAGGTGTGAGAAGAGGCAGATATTGTTGCCTCTTATAACGAAAGGAATCCAAAAAGTTGTTTGACATGAATTCGCATTTGTACAAAATTATGGAAGAATTATGAAGATAATGGTGGTATGAGGAAACATCACCATAAAGTGAAAAATTTTTGAAAACCATTAAAAATGCTAAGTTATTGAGGTATGATTAGAATAGTTGTTATTTTAGGAAAATTTTAACTTTTCTGGCTTATTTTTATCTTCTTAAAAATTAAATTATATATACTTTTTCTTAGCATATTATACACACTTAGAACTTCAAAAGGACCTTCCATACAAACACACTTTTATAGACTACATCTCCAAAAATCCCATGAAAAAGACAGCAAAGGGACACAAGAGAGGTTAGAAGAAAAAAAGTTTCTAAGCCACACAATAAGAATGTGAGTGGAGACAGCAGCAAAGAAATTATGCCACTAAAATGGCAGAGCAGGAAAAGCAGACTTGAAAATGGTTCCTAGTTAGCCGAGCAGAGGAAGTTGCAAATTCATCTTGGAAACAGGGTAGTGGCAATGAGTGAGACCTTCCACTCTGCAAAATCCCTGGGATGCTCAGGATTGTAGACAATAGGGACAGTGCAAATTAGTAACACAGACAGACAAGGGAAAAGACACAGAAAAGGGAGTAGAAGAAAACACTAGAACAAAAAAGAGAATTAAAAGACTTAAAAAAGGGTCACTTGCCGAACAAGAGAATTCCAAAAAAATAAAATATGGCAATTTCAATTAAAAATTGATATTCAAGACGTGCAATATCTGTCCAATATGCATTGCAGAGAAAAAGAACTGAAGAAATGGGTTGTAAGATTATCTGAGACATCATGTAATTACATTTCCCATTAACTTAAGTCTTCATTTAAAAGGGTTGAAAGAGTACCCAAGGCAATAGAAGAAAAAGACTGTTTCATGAGGAGGAATTGTCGAACGATGGCAGAATAGGAAGCTCCAGGAATCAGTGATTCCAACAGAGCAATTATTAGGCAAGAACTGTCTGAATCAAATATTTCAAAACTATGGAGTCCAGGAGGACACTGTGCAGCAGGCAAAGAACAGGAGGAAGAGGCTGGTAATTTGCAGTAAATACCTATGAACTACTCACTCCACATAATGGTCACAGTCATACATCTGCCGCTCTTGCACCAAGTAGCAGTAAGTTTGGCCCATGAAATACCTTGCCTGGGCCACAGAGAGACATGAGTCTAGTTCCCCAAGATTGGGGGGGAAGGGGAGCAGGTAGGAGGGCACAGCCTGATCACTGATCACTGTCTTTGATTACCTATTTCATATCATTAGGGGCCCAGCTCTGAGGGTAGCCACTGCTCCTACCTGCCCAGGATAAAGGTAGCAAAAAGAGATTTAATAAACATATGCTTGGAGCTGCAAGAGACAGCAGAAGAGCTGCATTTGCTGTGCACATGCCAAGCCATGAAAGCACAGATTTGGGGGAGCTGTGGAAGAGGCTTCCAAGCAGCATTCCTGGCCCCTCCCTAATCCCTTCTCCAGGGCAGTTTGGGGCTAGGTTTTTCCCTTGTGAGCCCCTGGACTTTCTCCTGCTCAGAGAGACTGATGGGAAAATTTGTCCTGGTATGTATCGCCTCCCCGAATTTGCCCTCTAGGCAAAAGCAGCTTAAAACAAGGAAAGCAGTGAGAGAAACAATTGAGGTATGAGGCTTGGGTAAAGGTTTACCTGCTTTTATAGTGGTAGAACAATGAAAAGAAGGTCTGTTTCTTGGGATGTAGAAAGGGCATTCAAACTCTTTTAAAGGAAGAACTATAAGCCACAGCATGCATAAGACTAGGACAAGACATATACAGGGAAGAGAAGACAACTGAAATGAGTCAGGCAAGGAGCAGAAAGGAAAAATCATTATAAAAAGTAAAAACAGCCTAATAAATCTGTGAGATACCAACATGCAATATGTGAGTCACAGAAGAAGAAGAAAGAGAGAAAGGGGGAGAAGGAATATTAAAAGAAATAATGACAGACAATTTTATAAATTAGCAAAATACATGCCTACGTATGTCCAAGAGTCTCAGAGAACACAAAACAGGATAAACATGAAGAAAAATATACCCCATAATATATTGATCATATTATTGAATTCAGAGGACAAGGAGAGTTCTAAAGCTGCAGGAGAAAAGCAACACTTTATGTGCAAGGGCGCTTCAATTAGATTATGCGTCAATTTCTCATCAGAAACCATGGAGGCAAGAAGGCAGCACTTAAGGTGTCAAAAAAACTGCCAACCAATAATTATATATGCTGTCGAGACTTTCTCTCAAAAATAAGGGAGTGATTAAGACATTCCCAGATCAATGAAGGCTGAGGAATTTCAATATCACTAGACCTGCACTATAATGAATGCTAAAGAGAGTTCCTCAGAAAGGAAAGAACACTGGATAATGGTTCAAAGTGACATAAAGAAATAAAGATCTGTGGTAAAAGTAAACATTTGGGTAGTTGTAAATGTCAATGTTGTGATAGCTTATTGTTTGGTATGTAATTCCACTTCTAACTTCCTACAGATAGATGAAAAACACAAATGCATGAAATATCATGATAAATCTATGGTTTGGGACATAAAACGTACAAACACATAAGCGGTAACAAGTACAAAAAAAGTGGGGGGATGGAGGGATAAAGGAAAAGTATATATGTATGCTTTGAAGTTAATTAGGTATCAAACAAAATATGATTGTTATATATTTAGTATGTTAACATTTAACCTCATGGAAACCACTAGGAAAATAGATGAAAATATATCCAGATAGAAAAAAGAAAACAACATGGTACAACACAAAAATTATATAAATATAGAATAGACATTAATGGAAGAATTCAGGGACAAAAAAGTGCAAAACATAGAAAGGTTAAGTAAAAAAATGCAGAAGACCTGTATTATCACTAGTGACTTTAAATGTAAAAGGACTAAACTCTCCAGTAAAAAGCAGAGATTGGCAGAATGGATAAAATAAACTATGTCTCAACTAAATGCTCTCTGCAAGAGACTCACCTTAAAGTAAAAAGTATAAGTAAGTTCAAAATGAAAGGATGCAAAAATATATCCTGAGAGTAAGAACCAAAGGAAAGCTGGAGTAGCTATGTAACATCAGATAAAACAGACTTTAAGTAAAAAATAGTTATGAGGGATAATGATGGACTTCATACACTGACAAAGGGGACAATCTAACAAGAAGATGTAACAATTATAAATATACATACAACTAACATCAGAGTCCCCAAATATAAGAAGAAACTGATAAATTTGAAGTGAGAAATTGACAGTTCCACATTAATATTAGGAGAGTTTAATATAGCACTTTCAAAGGACACATATGAAAAAATCCACAACTAACATCCTACTTAATGGTGAAAGACTGAATATTTTGTCTCTAGATCAGGATCAAAACAAGGATGCAGACTGTCATTACTGTTATTCAACATTGTACTGGAATTTCCTGCCAGAATAATTATGCATGAAAAATAAATAAAAGGCATCCAAATTGGGAGGGAAGAAGTAAAACTTTCCTTATTTGAAGATGACATGATCTACATCCTAAAATACCCACAACACAGATCCTCGACCTAATAAATGAATTCAGAAAAAATTGGTGGGGTACAAGATCAACACCAAAAACTCCATGGTGTTTAAATATGTAAGCAATGAGCAATCAGAAGATGAAATCAAGAAAAATATTCCATTCATAATAGAACTAAAAGGATCAAATATTTAGAAATAAATCTAACCAATGAAATAAAGGGCTTATACACAGAGAACTATGAAATACTGCTAAAAGAAATTCAAAACAAAGTAAATAACTGGACGGACAATCTTTGCTCACAGATTGGGAGACTAAATATCATTAAGATGTCAATCCTACCAAAAGCAATTTATAGCTTCAAAGCAATCCCAATCAAAACATCAAACTTTTTTTTAAAGAAATAGAATGGCAATCAGACATCTTGAAGAAGAAGAAATTAATTTTAAAATTAATTTCAAAGCCACAGTAACCAAAATAGCCTGGTAATGGGACAGGGACAGAAGGAGTAGAATTCTGAGCTCAGTAATCAACCCTCACATCCATGGCCAACTGATTTTTGATAAGGGGGCAAAGATAACTCAATTGGGAAAGAAAAGCATCTTCAACAAATGGTTCTGGGAAAACTTGATCTTCATTTTCCCAAAAAAGGAGGAGGACCCCTACTTCACATCTTACACAATATCAACTCAAAATGGATCAAAAACCTAAAAAGAAAAGCCAGAACTACCAAACTCATGAAAGAAAATGTAGGGAAGCATTTTCAGGATCCTATGTTAGGCAATGGTTTCTTAGATTTTACACCCAAAGCAAAAACAACAAAAGAAAAAAGCAGAGAAATGGGACCTCATCAAAAATAAAAACAAAAATTTTAATTTTAAAAACGAAAGTCCTCAAAGGACTTTATCATGAAATTAAAATGACAACTACACAATGGGTGAAAATATTTGCAAACCACATATCCAAGATAAAGGTTTAACATCCAGCATACATAAAGAAATCCCTCAACTTAACCACATTAAAATAAGCAAAACTAAAAATGGGAAAAAAGTTGAATGGATATTTCTCCAAAAAAGATATATATATACATATATATATATATATATATATATATATAGCCAGAAGTCGCATAAAAAAGATGCTCAACATTATTAGCTATCAGGGAAATGCAAATCAAAACCATATGAGACAACATTTCTCACCAATTAAAATGGAGTCTATTTTAAAAATGCTAAATAACAAGTTTTGGAAAGAATGCAGAGAAACAGGAACAATCATTAATTGCCAATGGGAATGTATAATGGTGCAGCCACTGTGAAAGCAAGTTTAGAGGTTCCTCAGAAATCTAAGTATAGAACTATTACCATATGACCTGGTAATCCCACTTCTAGGTATATAACCAAAAGAATTGAAAGCAGGAATTTGAACAGATATTTGCAAACTGATGTTAATAGTAGCACTGCTCACAACTGCAAAACCATGGAAGCCACCCAAATGTCTGTAAACTGATGAACAGATAAACAAAATGTGGTATATACACATAAGGAGAAATTATTCAGCCATAAAAACTAAATTCTGATTCATGTGGCAACCTAGATGAACCTTGAAGAACAATTGAGGGAAATAAGCCAGACATGAAATGACAAATATTGTGTGATTTCACTGCTAGGAAACATTTAGAATAAGGAAACTCATAGAGTCCAAACTTAGAACATAGGTTACCAGTGGACAGAGGCAAAGTATAGGGTTTCTATATGAAGAAAGGAAAAATTTTGTTAATAGATGATGGCAGTGGTAGCACAAAATTGTGAACATAATTAATTGCATAGAATCATATATCTGCATGGGTTAAAAGGGAAATTTTAGGTTTTATATATGTTACTAGAATAAAATTTAAAAAAAAATCTGTGGAATGTACAACACAGTGAATCCTGAGTTAAACTATAGACTACAGTTAATTGTACAATTATTAAAAAAAGTATTTTCACCAATTGTAAGAAATGTAATACACCAATGCCAGTTATTAATAATAGGGCAGTATATAGTAAGCCTTTATTTTATGCATCATATTTCTGTAAACTCAAGCTCTTCTAACAAAAACAAATAGGTAGAACAAAACAAAAAATATAAGAAGACCTCCTCAGGATGAAATCATGAGATAGATATGAGTTAACAATATAATGGTTTGAGAAGTTGTGGAGCAGCATTAATGAGAGAAAAATTCTCAAAATAAAGCCAATAGATAATATTTAAAATTGATAAATAATTGTTGACATAACACATTATTTAAAAATATGGAGTTACTATAACTTGAATATCTGAAACCTTTTAAACGACTTTTGAAGACTTACAAGGCTTACTGGAATACAGCTCAGAATGGTAAATGGTTTGTAAAATGAGTCAATTCTGATTCATTTTTCCATTTATATAACAGCCAACACATTTTCATTTTCCTCTTGAATTACCATTGATACAGTTGACTTTCAGAGAAAAACATTGCATGAAATTTTTCATCTGCTCAATTCTTTGCTAATAATGACTGAACATATGATCTGCAAACAGCTGCACTAGTTCATGCTTTGCCAAAATACTTCCCTCCATCATGTAGTTCCTAAAATGAACTCCTATAACAGTTTAATAATTTCATTCTACTGACTCATCTCTTCTCTCAATAATCGAAGAACACAGTTTTCACTCTTCTACTCACAAAGACAGATACCGAAAAAGACTAAGTATTTTTCCCCCCAGTGTTTGACTAGTGTGATATAATTTATTTAATTATGACTGTTTAGAATTTAGGCATTGCCTGTAAAAGAGTTATTGGCTAAGTAAAGTTCAGAGACATTATATTTGTCAATATCTGAAAATGCATTCTGTAAGAATAAGCTTTACAGTTAATACAGCTAACCAGTAACCAAATTTCCCTCATTTGGCATGCTTCAGCAATAATTTTTCCTAAAACTGAGAGATCAAAATTCAAAGAAAGGTGATTTTAAAAGTATATTTCTTAGAGTGTCTTTTCAATGCTGTTCTAATTTAATTTTTACCAACATAATAAGTGGTGGAAAGAGGAACTAATAAACTCTGTATTCTTTTCCTAAGCTATTTCCTATCATTTATTAAGTGATGAAGTTAGAAAAAGAAAGTGCTTTGATAAGCCATATAGTTTTTCCTTTTTTTGGAGCCAAATCTTAAAGAAAAATTTTGTTTATATATTAAATAGAATTTATTTTATTTTTATTTAAATACATTCATGATATCTTTCTCTTGTCCTACAGAGCATGAAAACCTTCCTTGGGAAGACTTTCCTTCATATGCATGAAATATAATTCTACTTTATAAGGTTAATCCAACACAGCTATGTGGTTGAATTTAAATGTACAGGTATATGGCTACAAGCAAAGACAGGAAAGGTGAAGGAATTGCCAACACTTTATTCTTCATTTTAATTGTAATGTAACAACAAAGTGACTTGTTTGAATCATTGGTTAAAGCTTTTGCCCATTGAAGGTGATGATCTATACTGACAATGAAGATAAATGGCATAAGCCAAGGATATTTCAGAAAAATTAATATAGTTTCTTTCAGAGATAAAAGTGCTGTTGTTTAGAGCAGTGCTACCCAAATAGAGTTCCTAGTTTACTGTGCCTACAGAGCACCTGAAATGTGGAAAGTCTGGACTGAGATGTGCTCTAGACGTCAAATACACACCAGGTTTCAAATTCTTCATGAATTATTTCTTTAAATTGATTGTATATTAAAGTTAAAATACTTGGGATATTTTGAGTTAAATGCAATATATTAAAATTAAGTTCATCTGTTTCCCTTTACTTTTTAATATGACTACCAGAAAACTTAAAATTACATATGTGGCTTGCATTATACCCATTGGAAAACTCTGATCTAAAGGAAGGGAATCAGAAGCTGAATGTGTTTTGAATGTAAAGCTTACAAAATATCTTCCCACTTTGATGACAGGGAGACTTTACATCCCCTCAAAGTCCTCTCCAACTATTTCTGGTTGCTCTTCTGAGCCATAGATGGCCCTCATTACCTATGATGCCAAGGTTTGTGGAAAAATGAGGGACAGACTGACTAACTCCAAAACTTAACAGGACAATTTGTTATCCATATCTTACAGCAGCATTATTTCTGTCAAAGTGTCACAATAGTGTTCGTAAAAGTTGTACTGCAAGATACAGTCATAATTATTCTCATATTGGAGCTCAAAGTTTGTACATTAGGACAGGCAGGGCAAAAGATGCGTTACTATCCTGAGTTTTACTTTATCCATGGCTTCAAGGGTCCCTGAACAGAATAATTCCCCTCTGTTCTTTTAGTCCCATCTTCACATATATCATGAATGTAACATCCTCACCCCCTCAGCATACAGCTAAATGACATTTTGTCCTAAAGAGATCTTCCCTCCTCCATTGTCCTGTATTCCAAGAATATGAACTATAAGTCAGGCAGGACTGTGTTTGTAGAGTAAGAACGAGGCTGAGAAATTTGAGAAGCTATTCCAAATGCTTCCAACAACAAATCCAGGGCTCAAAAAATCTATAGGCATCTTCCACAAAGACAATTAGGTAACACTGTTTGGGTGTGTTTATATATTATCTCTATTTCCATTTTGTTAACAACAGCAAAAAGTATCCTTGACTATGGAGAGTGATTTATAGTATAACAGTTTGTGATGCAAAATATATGAGGTATATTTCCATTCATGCATCTCAAACTTTAAATATAGCACATGTGTTGTAATTGAAGCTCTGATTTAGATTCCTTGTCAATTCTGATTGAGGGAGCCTGCCAACTTTGGGTTAGCATGGAAATTAACTTACCTTGCAGCTATTTTCCACTATAAGGAGTTAGAATGCAAATATCAGGCTAAATATTTAGTTTATCAAGAGCAATGTTGTTTCAAATATACACTATTTAGTTTTTATGATATCTAGGCTTATTTAAAATATAGTTTAAGGTAAATTGACAAAAAGATTTTAATTTTTTCAGTTCACTTAATTCATATTAATCTTATAACAAACCCCTTGATTTTAGATGCCATTATTTTCTCATTAGGAATATTTGAACAGGTGTTAGTTTACAAGTGATGCTTAATTTTCCTATCAAACTTGCTTTCTGAAGCATAAATTTACAATAAAGAGATTTTGGAATCATTACCTCTCTTTATATATTCTCAGACAGTTAAAAGTTATCACACATAATAAAATCAATGACATAGTTAAAATGTCATAATTTATTTAATAAAGCATGATCTCTAAATCTATTAAAGTACAATTTCTTATTGTAGTTTCATGGTACATCCATGCAAGAAAATAGTAATAATTTCATTTGTTTCAGAGAAGAATTGGCTATTTAGCAAATTCATTAATAGAGACAGTCCTATGCCTCAACATACTAAAATTTAAGATTAATATTTACTAATTATGCATACATATGGCATTAAGATTTGGCAGTTCTCTATTTAAGAAAATAACTATTTTCTTTAAATAACAAGAATGGCTGTAGAACAAAATTTACAAATATATGAACTGTTTTTAATTTGAACAAAGTTGGCAAACTATCTCGATTTCCAGTCCCATTACAGATATTTTATAAGGACATTCCTATGATAACTGATCTCTATTACAATTCCTATATTAGCCATGTATTTTATTTTCCAACTGGAAAGAGTAATCTTGGAAATCTCACACTAGTGTCCAGGGGATAATAGGATATCTCTATTTCATAGTTTGATGATCCACATACATTATCCTTTATTTTTCTTTGATTCCATAATAAATTTCAGCCTAGAAGCTAATGTATTGAAGTCTATAAGCAACCAGAATTCTCAACTTCACATCGTTAAACAATATATTATAATTAATTGTATCCAAACTAATAAAAGGCACATGAAAGATTCTGGAGATAATTTTTCCAGCTAGTCCAACTCCCCACAACGCAACTGCAAAACCAAGAAGCTGAGAGTGAAAGAGTGAAAAAACTATTACATGCAACTAATAACTAAAAGAAAGCTGGGGTAGCTGTATTAATAGTAGATAAAACAGACCTGAAGTCCAAAACTATTACAAGAGACAAGGGCATTATCTATTGAGAAAAGGGTCAAATTAACAAGAGAATTTAGCAATTATAAATATATAGACATCTAACAATAGAGTTCCAAAATCTGGGAAGCAAACGTTGATAGAAGTGAAGGGAGAAACAGACAATTCCTCAGTAATAATTGGAGATTTCAATACACCACTCCCAATATTCAGTAGAACGTCTAGACAGAAGATGAACAAGGAAACAAAGGACCTGAACAACCCTATAAACCAACTAGATCTAACAGACATAAAGAGAGCATTTCATCAAACAGTAGCAGAAAACATAGTCTCTTCAACTGCACATGGATCATTCTCCAGAATAGATCATACTTTAGGGCACGAGCAAAATCTCAATACATTTTAAAATATTGGAACCATACAAAGTAACATTTCTGACTACAATGGAAATCAATAACAGATGGACAACTGGAAAATTTACAAGTATGTGGAAATTAAATATCAGACTCTTAAACAAGAGTTTAAGAGTACATTTGAATTTAAAGAAGAAATTCAAGGGGAAATTAGAAAATACTTAGTAGGTGAATGAAAACAAGGACACAGCATATCAGCGCTTATGACATGAAGCAAAGGGGTTGCTTAGAGGGAAATTCATATCTATGAATGTATATATTAGGAGAGAAGAAAGATCTGAAATTAATTAACCTGACTTCACATTTTGAAGAGAAGAGCAAATAAAATCCAAAGAGAAGAGCAAACAAATCCAAAGTTAGTAAAAGGCCAATAAGTAACACAGAGAAATGAAGACTAGAAAACAATTAAGAAAATAAACAAAACAAAAAGTTGGTTCTTTGAAAATAACCAATAAAACTGACAAACTTTCAGCTAGACTGAGAAAGAAAAAAATGATAATGGTGCAAATAACTTAAATCAAAAATTGAAATGGTGATAACAGAAGTTAAAAGGATTCTAAAAGAATACTATGATCACTAATACACCAACAAATCAGATAATCCAAATAAATGGGAGAATTCCAAGAAATATGCAAATTACCTAAATTGACTCAAGAAGTAATAGAAAACCTCAATAAACCTAAGACAAGTACAAAGATTGACTCAATAATGAAAACCCTTCCACCAAAAAAAAAAAAAAAAGTCTAGGAACAGATGGTTTCACTGGTGAATTCTACCATGAATTTAAATAAGAATTAACATCAATCCTTTTCAAACTCTTCCAAAGAATTCAGAAGCAGGGAACACTTCCTAATTCATTGTATGAGGCCAGCATTATCCTGATACCAGTCTGGTAAAGACATCACAAGGAAAGAAAATGACAGACCCATTTCCCTTATGAATACAGATGCAACAAATCCTCAACAAAATATGAACAAACTGAATCCAACAGCATATCCAAGGGATTGTACATTGACCACATGGGATTTATGTCAGCAATGGTCCAACATTGGGTGGTCCAACACACAAAAATCAATCGAAATAAAACATGCCATAAGTAGAATGAAGAACAAAAAAATCACAATTATTTCAATAGATATTCAAGGTGATACACTGAAAAAACAGCATAGATAAATTCAAATGGAATTCCAAAAATTAAAAAAAAGCAATGTTCAAATAACCTATAGAAGGCAAGCCCAAAGACAAAACAAAAACAGAAACAGACGCATCAATCAGAAAGCAAAAAGAAGCCCTAATATTTCAATAATCATGCTAAGTATAAATGGTCTCTAAGTACACCAATTAAACAACAGATTGCCAGCATGGATTCAGAAATATGATGCAACTATATGTTATCTACAAAAAAATTACTTCATATATAATATCAATAGATTAAAAGTAAAAGGATGGGAAATAATATGCATGTAAAAATCACTCAAAAGAAAGGAGGGCTGGCTTTATTAATATCAGATAAAGTAGACTTCAGAGCATAGAAAATTCTACAGATGGAGATGGATATTCTACAACAATAAAAGAATCAAACCACCCACTAGACATAGGAATCTTAAGTGTGTGTGCATCAATCAACAGAGCTTCAAAATATGTGGCACAATAACTGATGGAAATGGAAAGAGAAATACAGAAATTGTTGGCGATTTCAACATTCCTATCTTGACAATGGATAGAACAAGTACACAGAAAATCAGAAATGATGAAAAATAATAAAAAACACTATTAACCAACAGGATCAAATCAACATTTATAAAATATGCTTCTAAACATTATATCAGAATGTATATTCTTTTCAAGTGCCCAGGGATCACAGGCAAGAGAGGACACATCCTGGACCATAAAACAAGCTAAGCAAATTTGAATGAATTGAATTAATACATATTATGTTCTCTGACCACAACAAAATCAACCAGAAGTTAAAGAAACAAAGTTAACAGGAAAAATCTCCAAACACTTGGAAACTATAAACAGCAATTTTAATAGTCCTATAACAATTAAAAAATAAATTGTAATTTTTTATAAACTGCCAAAAATGCATTCTCCAGGCCCAGATGGTTTCACTGGAAAATTCTAACAAGTGTTTAAAGAATAACTAGTACCAATTCTACACAATCTGTTAGAGAAAACAGAACAGGTACTAGTGCCCAATTCAATTCATTTTATGAAGTTAGTATTATCTAGCTACCAAAACCAGACAAAGACATTACCAAAGAAATGCATTCCTTCACAAAGCCAAAAATGTTTAATATTAGCAAACAGAATACACCTTGGCCATGTGGTTTTTATTCCCAGGATGTAAGGCTGAATCAATATTTGAAAATCAAAGAGTGTAACCTATCATATTAACAGGCCGTTTTAGTCTGCTAACGTTGCCAAAATGCAATATTTCAGAAATGGTTTAGTTTTTACAATGAGATTTATTAACTTACCAGCTTACAGTTCTAAGGCTGTCCAAATCAACGCAGCAGCAAATGAAGCTTTCTCCCTGGAGACAGGCTACTGGCAATCCTACAATCACATTGCAATGCCTGCTGGTCTCTCCCTTCTCTCCTGGGTTTCAATGCTTCCAGCTTCTGGCTTCAGTAGCTTCCTCTCTGTTTCTGTGGTTTCTCGCTGCTTCTGTGTTTCCTTATCTCAGCTTCTCTGGCTTTCTCTCTTTTAGATTCTCTGTGGGCTTTTCTGAATTTCATCTCTTATAAAGGACTCCAGTAAGAGGATTAAGGCTCACCTAGACACACCTCAACTGAAATAACCTAATCAAGAGGTCCCAACCATAACAGGTCTACACCCACACAAATGGATTAGCTTTAAGAACATGATCTTTTCTGGGGTCCATACAACTTCAAACCATCACACAGGTTAAAGAAAACAACCTACATAATAATGTCAACTGATGTATAAAAGCATTTCGCAGAATTCAATGTCCATTCATGATTAAAAACTCTCAGACAAATAGAGTAGAAACACCTCAACTTGACAAGGAGAATCTATAAAAACCTATAGTAACATACTAAATAGCGAAAGACGGAATGTCTTCTCCCTAACGACAAGAACAAGGCAAGGATGTGCATTCTCCCAAACACCCATTAAACACAGTGCAGGAAATTCAAGTACATGTAGTAAGGCATGAATATACAATAAAAGATATACAGATTGTAATAGAAAAAAATAACTATCCCCACTTGCAAATGATATGATTTTTCTATGAAGCAAATCAAGAACTCTACCTAAAAACCCTCTTAGATCTAATAGGTGGCTTCAGTCAAGTTGAAGAATACAAGTAAGCATACAAAAATCAGCTGGATTTCTAGATACTAACAATGAACACAGGGACACCACACTTTAAAATGCATTACCATTTATAGAACTGAACAAAATACACTTAGAAAAAAACTAACAACACATAATAGACTCCTGTACTCAAAACTAAAAAATGCTGCAGATAGAAATCAAAGATCTAAATAAATGAAGAGACATACTATATTCATGCATTGGAAGATTCAATATAGTAGAAGCCAATTATCCCCAAATTGATATACAGGTTTAACACAATTCCTATCTTGTTTTCTTATTAACACAAGAAAAAAATAATTCTTCCAATATTCTTTTTGTATATATAGACAAGATAATCCACAATGTATATGAAGAGACAAAAGAAGTATACTAGCTTCAAAAGAAGTATTCTATTGAACAATAAGAGTAGAATGAGAGGAATCAGTTTGCCTGATCTTAAGATTTATTATGTAGGTACAGTAAAGAAGACTTGGCCAAGATGGTCACGTTTAGGGGATTCCTCAAATTATAACCATTGTTAAGTGTGTGCAATTTTATTTAACAATACTCTATATGTATTTATAGAGAGAGGACATATATAAAATGTATTTGTGTGTAGAGGACAAGTAACTTTTCACTTGAAATATCCAGTCTTTTAGAAGTGCTTGATGTGTTTAAAAATAGAGATTACAGGATAAAACTGTAAATAGTTTTTAAAAATTGGTGGGAAATATTATCTTTGGGAATGATGAACTCTGAACATTGCAGCTTTTGTACCGGTTCATTGGGTTGAGAGGGGTGGGAGGGAAGAAATTACAAGAGGTGTTTTGCTAGTGTGTACTAGCAAATTTGTGATCATCCATTGCCCTGTATGTTATATGCATTCATTTAACTTTGCTGTACTGTGCAAAGTTACTGTGCAACTCCATCCCCTGGGTTTGTGATGGAGAGAAGGAATTAAGAGAAATGGGGGATCTAGACCAGCATGCTTCTATTTAGAAAACACTTATAGATATAACCATGGTTGCATGTGTGTAGTTTATTCTACACTACTGTGTATAGGGTGGACAAACATAAGTCCTTATTTGAAAAATCTAGTCTTTCTAGATACTTAGAAGGGCACAAAATATGTTAAAACTAAAGATAGTAAATATCACATTGCATAGATATTGTTTTGTTAAAATTCAAAATCACTTTTGGAAATGGAATTGTCAAACCACCTCCCAAACAGCACATTTTATATTTCAGGGAGTGAGGAGAAGGAAGTGCCAATAGCTCTATGCAGTAAGTTTATAGTTGGACAACATAATCCACCACCCTATATTTTCTGTGCATATGTTTTACTTTGTTGTGTATATCGTGTAGATAATGGGCAAAAGAGTCCTAATTTTATATCATCTAATCTTTCTAGATGTTAAAGAAGTTGCCAGCGTATGACAGAAGCAGATTTAATAAACTAATACATTTTATATATTTTGTGTTAAAAATGTGTAGGGAAGACTTGGTTCTGAAAATGATGGAATTTTACTTGTTGAACCAAAATTGCTAAAATCCCCTCTCAGTGTTGCACATGCAACCACTGAGTTGATAAAGGTGAGAAGGGGACAGATTCTAAGCCAGAAGGTGCCTATTTAGAAGATACTTCCAGATTATATCCTTTATTAAGTACGTGTGTGCTACTGTGTGTATTGTCAACAAACTTAAGTCCTTATGTGAGACAATTAGTCTTTCTAGATGCTCAGAAGCATACAACATAGTGTTAAAAGTAGAAAGTATAAAATAACACTTTAAACATATTTTCTGCTAATACTTAGGAATGGCTTTATTGGGGAATAGCATTGTTAAACTAGATTTCTTGGAGCAGTATGCTGACAAGGAGGTGGTGTGGCCAGGAAAGGAGTGCAGAGAGAACGGTTTTTTGCCCATACATTGTTAGAGAAGTTCAGATTGTCTGAACATTGTCTATCAAAGCATTTTAGTTTTTGCTGTGTATTAAAGCATAAGTCCTGATGCCTTAAGTATATGAGAAAGGGGTATATAAAATAATCCCTATATAAATTACCTTGTGTTAGCTTATAGGAAGGAGTGCTCTTTAAAAATGGTTTAACAATTCCATATCTTCCGGGAGTGACCTTTGTTAATCTACTTCTTGGAGGTAGACATATTTCTGTACTTAATTATTGAAATGGTGGAAGAAGAAGAAAAGAAAGGGCAAAGGGAAGGGTTCTTTGCTAGTATCTCTGTATCTAGAGGACGATTTTAGATTATAACCATAGTACTGTGTGCACTTTTTTGTAAAATACCTGTGTGCATTGAGGATAAGTTTCATTCTTTTTTTTTTTAACAACATCCAAACTCTCTAGATATCTTGAGGTGACAATATATGATAAAAAGTAGAGCTAGTGGATTAATGAATTTATAAATATCTTTTTGTTAAATTAATAGAAAATTCAATTTCACACGGAATTGTTTAACTACCTCTGAACAGTATGCATCAAGATCTGTTCATTAAGTTTGCTTCAGAGGACAGAAGGCAATGCAGGGAGAGGATGTAAGCAGATGTGCTCATATTTCCATTTTGATGTAACCGTTGTATGTATAGGAAAACATTGTTAAATAATTCAGTGGAACCATCCCTTCTAACTAATATTTCAATATAGATCTGGTAATGAATTCTCTTGGACACCTTATACTTATCTATACTCTTGCTTTATGATTCATTTGAAATTGAGCTTTGAGGGAATGTAGATTTGTAACTGCCAATATCTATAGAAGCTGTCGCCATTTTTATCTTTTATGAAATAATGTCCCCCAAGAAAGGCAGGAATACATTTTTCCCCTGATTGAGTTAGTGTCGTGTATTCTTGGTTATGGCAATATGATAGCTTTGGGACTTTGAATTGGTAAATATTCATGAAAAAGCATGATACGTTCATGCTTTGTGTGAACTCAACCATTTAAAATTGTATGCTCAGTTGTGTGTAGGGACATAAAGGACCTAGAAGGATATTTCAAACTGCAAACTGCTTGTGATTCTGGATGGCTTTTATGTTCTTTACTTCTTGTGTTTTTCAATTTTCTATATTGTACAATTAACTTAAAAGTTTGAAAAAATGGATGTTATATTAACTTAAAATTCAAAAAGGTAAATTTAATAAGCTTATTTTTCAACCCTAATGGATCATTTCTAGCGTTTTATAAAATGAACACCTTTAATACTGCCATACTTTGATTACTCAGTTGAAGTTGTAACTAAATGAACACCAATGCAGGCAGAGAACAGAACTACATTAAGTCTTCTTTCATTGCCATGATATTTTAAACTTAGTAGCTATATAGGGATTTCTGAATTTCCAGTGGAATAAAGCCTTACTCATATTGGATCACTTCTATTGAAAAACCAATGTTTTAAATATATACTTCACCATCAAAAATTGAGTTACCATCATTAGAAGGATATCATGGCTCATTCATCAAATATGTACTTTAGTAGTAGTGTAAATAGGAAGAGCTCTGATCTCAGATCAACCACAGCAGACAAAACCTGGAGGGACATGAGAAAGGGCTTTAGGAATTGTTCTTGTTTTTTATTTTAATCACGATTGATGCTTTATATCATAGCATAATTCATTCTAAATTGTACTCTTTCCTAATAAATAATCAAAAGAAAAGAATAACTACATATATTCAGAATGTTCTGTAAGAATTGTTTACCTATTTCATAAATAGCCAGAGGAGCTCAATTTACAATACATCAAATTTGATATTAATGTACCTATGACAAAAAAAAGCCCTTGACTTTAAGAATAATTCTAAACCATGGTAATTAATTGTACAGAATTTCTTGTATCACAAATGCTCTCTAGTTTTTTTTTCTGATCAGTGATTACAAACTTCAAATCTCATGAGCATAAAAAAGCAACATCTGCTTTTAACTATGAACACGCACTTCAGGGAAATATGGAATAAAATAGGCAATTTTTCTAAAAAATCCAAGGCAAAATACATTAGTGATTTATATATTCAACTATTCTTAAATTCAACAATGCATTTTTAAAGTATCGCTTCATTTTTTCCAGCATAAAAAAAGACGTATTTATGAGTTAAGACTCAGAAACAACACATTTCATAGTTTTTTCGGAATTTTTACTTTCGAAAGTAGCATTTTATTTTATTTTTATATTTGAGAAATTGTAGGTTTGCAGAAAAAATCATGCAAAACATTCAGAGTACCCATATATACACACAATGCAATTTTCCCTATTATTAAAAATTTTATTAGTGTAGTACTTTTGTTACAATTGAAGAAAAATAATATTATAATTATATTATTAAATTTAGCCCATAGTATATATTAGGATTCAGTGTTGATGTTGTACAGTTCAATGTTTTTTTTTAAAAATTATACTAGTAACATGCACAACCTAAAATGTCTCCTTTTAATTACATTCAAATATATACTAATTACATTCATAATGTTTTGTTACTGTCACCACCATCCATTACCAACACTTTTCCATCACCCTAAACATAATCTCTGGATCAACTAAGGATTTTCTCCCCATCACCTTAGGCCCTGGTAACCTGTATTATAGTTTCTGACTATGAATATACCTATTATTTCATATTACTGAGTTCATACAATGTCATTTTGCATCAGGCTTATTTCCCTCAACATTATGTCTTCACAGTTCATCCATGTTATCACATGAATCAGAATTTTGTTCCTTTTTATAGTCGAATAGAATTCCATTGTCATCATATATTTTTTATCCATTTTCTTTTTTATATTTTTTATATTTTATATGGAAATTCTATACTTAACTTTCTGAAGAACTTTCAGACTGTAATCTACAAGTGTTGTACCATTTTACGTTCCCACCAGCAATGAATGAATGTTTCTATTTCTTCACATCCTCTCTGAGACTTGTACTTTTAAATGTATTAAAGAGTAGCCTTTCTAGTGGGTATGAAATGGAATCATGTTGAGTTTTTCCCCCTTTCTATCTGCTCACTTTTTTGTTAACACTGAGGTTTTGATTTGCAGTTCCCCAGTAGCTAATGATGTTGAGCATCTTTTCATGTACTTTGTGGTCACTTGTATATCTTCTTTTGATAAAGGTCTATTCAAATCTTTTATCCAAAGTTGAATTTGATTGTTTGCATTTTTGTTGTTGAGTTGCATGATTTCTTATGTATTCTAAATATAAAACACTTAGCAGATAAGTGGTTTCCAAATACTTACTTCCATTATGTAAGTTGTCATCTTATTTTCATAATGAGGTCCATTGATGCACAAACATTTTTAATTTTAATAAGTTTTCATTTATCCATATTTTCTTTGACACTTATACCTTTGGTATAAAGTCTAAGAAGCCATTGCTTGATAAAAGTTCTTGAAGATGCCTACCTGGGTTTTTTTCCTAGGAGTTTTATGGTTTGGGTTCTTATTTTTAGGTGTCTGTTCCATTTTTTTTTCTATTCCAAAAAAATTTTGAGTTGATTTATGTAGAGAGTGTGGGAGGCAGGATTCCATCACATATAGATCCAGTTTTCCTAGTACCATTTGTTGAAGAGACAATTTCTTTTGCCATTGAGTAGACTTGATACCCTTATCAAAAATCAATTGGCCATGAATATGAGGGTGTATCTCTGAAATCTCAGTTTGATTCCATTGGTCTGTATACATGTCTTTGTGCAGTACCATCCTGTTTTGATAACTGTTGCTTTATAATTTTTTGAATCAGGAAGAATAAGTCATCCAACTTCATTTATCTTTTTCAAGATAGTCTTTGCTATTGTGGGCACCTTACAATTCCATATGAATGTGGTGATATGCTTTTCCATTTCAGCAAAGAAGGCTGTTGGGATATTGATTTGGATTGTGTTGAATTTATAAATGGCTCTGAATAGAAATGACAATTTAATGATAATTAGATTTCCAAACCATAAATGCAAAATGCCCTTCCACTTATTTAGATTTTCTTTGATTACTTTTTAGGAATGTTGCATAATTTTCCATGTACAAATACTTTACATCCTTAGTTAAGTTTACTCCTACATGTTTGCCAATTTAAGTGGCTATTGTAAAATCTTGGTTTCATCTTCAATTTTATTGGTGTTTAGAAACACTACTGATTTTTGAAGTACTGATCTTGCTTTCTACCACATAGCTTAATTATTTTATTAGCTCTAGTAGCTTTGTTATGGATTATTAGGATTTACTAGTTAGGGAAAGTTTTCCTTTTTTTCCAATTTAGTTGCCTTTTATTTCATTTTCCTGCTTTGTTTCTCTGGGTAGAACTTCCAGATGGTATCAAAGTACATAATTATTTCCTTTTAAGATCAGGAATAAGATAAGATTCCCACTATCACCCATCACTTTCAATAATAGATGGGACATTTACACAGCACAATAAGGAAATGGAAGATTTTAATGATAATATAAAATAACTAGACCAAACAGACATATATAGAACTTTTACCTAAGGGCGTCAAAATGCAAATTCTTCTTTAGTGTACATGGGTCATTATTGAAGATATACCAAGATATAATTATTGAAATAATAAATGCAATGTGTCTTCTTTGACTATGATGGAATGTGATCATGGGCATCATTGTCTCATTCTTGATCTTAGAAGGAAATTTTTCATTCTTTTACCATTGAGTATGATACTATATGAGTTTTTTATGTATACTTTTTATCATGCTGAGGACATTTATTCTATTACTAATTTTTTAAGAATTTTTTTTCAAGAAATGGTGCTGAATTTTTGCCAGTTGTCTTTTCTGCATCAACTGAGATGTTAATGTGTTTTTGCCTTCATTCTATTTATGTGCTGTATTACATAAACTGATTTTCTTATGTTGAACCACCATTGCATAATTGGAATAATCCCCACTTGATCATGATGTATAGTTATTTTAATGTGCCATTGGGTTTGGTATGCTTATATTTTCTTGAGGATTTTTGCATCTATATTCATAAGGGATATTAGATGGTACTTTTCTTTTCTTGTGGTATATTTATCTTCCTTTGGTATTAGAGTGATGTTGTCCTCACAGAATTATTTAGGAAGTGTTCCCTTTTAATTTTTGTGGAGAGTTTGAACAGGACTAGTGTTAATTCTTGGAATGTTTGTTGAAATTGACTAGTGATGCCAACTGGTCCTGGGCTTTTCTTTTTTGGGAGGTTTATGATTAATGATTCAGTCTCTTTACTTGTTATTGTTCTTTTAGATTTTTCTTGATTCAGTGTGTTAAGTTTGTTTCTAGGAATTTGTCCATTTATTCTAGGTAATCTAATTTGTCAGCATACACATGTTCATACTTGTGCCGGTCTAAATCTGTGGTGGACCCCAGAAAAGCCATGTCTTTTAATCCTCATTCAATATTGCTGGGAGGGAGCATTTTGATTGTTTCCATGAGGATGTGACCCACCCAACTGCAAGTGGTAACTTTTGAATAGATGATTTCCATGGAGGTGTGTCTCCACCCACTGAAGGTGGAGTTGCTTGCTGGAATCCTTTAAAAGAGGAAACATTTTGGAGAGAGTCCGTTTTGGTAGAGCCACGAGAAAGCCAGCAGATGCTGCCATGTTCGCCATGTGCCCTTCCAGCTGAGAGAGAAATGTTGAACGTCATCGGCCTTCTTGAACCAAGGTATCTTTCCCCGGATGCTTTAAATTGGACATTTGTATAGACTTGTTTTAATTGGGACATTTTCTCGGCCTTAGAACTGTAAACTAGCAATTTATTAAATTCCCCTTTTTAAAAGTCATTCTGTTTCTGGTACATTGCATTCTGGCAGCTAGCGAACTCGAACAATACTATACTTTTATAATCCTTTTTATTTCTGTGAGGTGTTGATGCCCCCTCTTTCATTGCTTATTTTAGTTATGTTCATCCTTTCTCATTTTGCTGTGTCAGTCTAACTAAAGGTTTATTGATTTTATTGATCTTATCAAAGAACCAACTTTTGGATTTGTTGATTCTCTCCAGTGTCTTTTTATTTTTCTATTTAATTTATTTCTCTTCTAATCTTTGATATTCTCTTCACTTTGGATTGAGTTTGCTCTTCTTGTTCTAGATCCTCCAGTTCTGAGGTTAGGTTTCTGATTTGAAATCTTTCTTCTTTTTAATCTAAGCATTTAGATCTATAAAATTCCCTCTTTGCACTCACTTTGTTGCATCCAATAAACTCTGGTAGTTGTACTTTCATTTTTATTCACCTAAAGGTATTTCATACTTTTCCTCATGATTTCCTCTTTGACCCACTGGTTGTTTAAGATTGCAGTGTTTAATTTCAACATATTTGTGATTTTTCCAGTTCTTGATATTTAGCGTCATTCCATCATGGTCAGAGAAGACACATTGTACTTAATTATTTCAATATATTTGATTTTATTGAGACTTGTTTTGTGATCTGATATATGGATATGTTGAATAAAGACCCATACACACTAGAGAAGAATTTGTATTTTAGTGCCATTAGGTAAAATGTTCTATATATGACTGTTATGTCTAGTTGGTTTATAGTATCATTAAAGTCTTCCCTTTGCTTATTGACCTGTGGAGATGTTCTATCTATTATTGAAAGTGCTATGTTGAATTCTCCCACTATTAATTTGGAACTGTATGTCGCCCTTCAAATATGTCAATGTATACTTCATACATTTTGGAGTTCTGCCATTAGATACATAGATATTTAAAGTTTTTATATCTTATTGTTGAATTCACCTCTTTATCAGGTCCCCTTTATCTGAAGGATATTTTTTTTTGTCCCTGAGAATAGTTTTTGACTTAAAGTCAATTTTTTTTTGATATTAGTATAGCTACCCAGCTTGCTTTTGTTTACTATAGCCTAGTGTATATTTTTCCATTCTATCACTATACCTAATTATCTTTGATTTTAAGGTGTGTCTCTTATAGACAGCATATAGTTGGGTCCTGTTTTTTTAATTTATTCTTCAATCTTGACCTTTTGATTGGAGAGTTTAATCCATTTACATTAAAATAACTACTGATAATGCAGGACTTTCTTCTACCATTTGTTTTTTGTCTTTGTTAAATCTTTACTTTTTTTGTCCTTAAATTCTTCCATTAATGCTGACCTCCATACTTATTTAATTTTTGTATTTTATCATATTGTGTCTCTTCTCATTTTTTTCCAAATGTATTTTTCATATATCTTCATTTTGATTACTATGGGACTTAAATTTAGCATCTTAAATCTGTAACAATCATCCTTGATTTGATACATCTCAACTTCAATAGCACGTATATATGCTGCCCCATACTCCTCTGTCCTTTTAATTGTACTCGTTAATCATTATATTTTTATAATTGTATTTCCAAAACTGTAGATTTATCATTTCTTTTTATCTTTTTGCATTTTAGTATCTGCAAGAAGTAATAAGTGGAGTTACATGCAAAAAAATACATTAGTACTGGCATTTATAATTACTATATGGTTGCCTTTATGGGAGATCCTTATTTCATTGTGCTGCTTTGATCCACTGCTGATGTCCTTTCCTTTCAGCCTGAAGACCTCACTTAGCATTGCTTGTAGTGCAGATCTAGTGGTGACAAACTCCCTCAGCTTTTGTTTTTCTGGGGAATGTTTTTTGTCTCCCTTATTTTTGAAAGACAGTCTCACCAGATAGAAATTTCTTAACTGGTAATTATTTTCTTTCAGCATAGCTTTTCAGTATATTTTATCTCACTGCCCTCTTATTCCATGAGTTCTGATGAGAAATCCATAGTTATTCACATTGGACATCCCAGGTGCATAACATGTTGATTTTTTCTGGTAACTTTCATAGCTTGTCTTTGGCATTCAAATGAATGAATTTGACTACTACATGCCTGGTCATACGTCTCTTCAAATTTATCCTGTCTGGAATTCACTGGGCTTCTTAAATGTGTATATCCATATCTTTTGTTAAATTTGGGAAATTTTCTATCATTTTCTTCCATTATAATCCTTCTGCCCATTTCACTTTTTCTTTTTCTTCTGGAACTCCCATAATGTGCATATTGACATGCTTGACGAGGTCCCACAGGTTTCTAACGCTCTGTTCACTTTTTCATTCTTTTTCCTTTCTGCTCCTCACCTTCATAATTTTAATTGTCTTGTATCTGATTTCACTGATTCTCTCTTCTCACTGATGAAGAGAGAATCATTTCAGCTATTGAAGAGAATCATTTCAGCTATTGAAACCCTCTCAGGGATTTTTCATTTCAGTTTTTGGGTTGTCAACTGATTTCAGTTTGTTTGGTTCCTTTTTGAAATTTCTTTATCTTTATTGAGATTCTCTTATTTTTCACTAAATATTTTCCTACTATTGATTGTTTTTTTCTTTATGCTTTCCTATATTTTTTTGAGCATTTTGAAGATCAGTTTTTAAGTCTTTTTTTTTCTTTTCTTTCTTTTTTGGTATGTCTAAGGTCTGGTCTTCTTCATTGATGGTTTCTGAATTTTTATCTTGTTCCTTTCAATGGGCTATCATTTCCTATTTGTTTGTCTTGCGATATTTGTTTCACACTGTATTTTTTGATGCATTAATTCTTGGACTTGGTCTTGAGTTCACATAAGTTTATATCCAGATAACTTTAAAAGAAAAATTTTTGACAGCCAGGAGCTAACAGAAATGAATGGAAAAAATACAAAAACACCTTTCATAATCTTCGCAAATTCTCTCAATGTTGGCTGGTGCTTTCCTTCGGAGTTTAGTCCTCCTATCAAAAAGAAGAGCCTAAAGTGAATGTGGAGGTCAGTGTTTATCTCTCTTTTCTGATTCTGCATCTTCTCCTGGCCTTTTGCTTGCTCATGACCTTAGGGATTCCCCCATTTATAGAGATTTGAATACTTCATCTTCTCCAAATGAAATAGACTTTCACCCCTCCAGGATTCTCTAAGGCAGGTAATATTTTATCCTAGGCTGCTTTGGTTAAATTGTTTATATACCACTTTTAGTGTCCACAAACTGGTCTGCTTGCAGGTCAGTTTTTATGAGGATCAATCAGAGAAGAGTTTCTTTGCTCAGTTTTAGGCTGACACCTAATAGATTGGTACTAACATAAAATCACCAGAGTTTTTTCATAGGGTTTATTCTATTTCCACTGGAACTGAACCAGTGACTCACAATGAGGGAGCTCATGGCTTGGTTCCACATTGTCTTGGGAAGATTTCAAGAAGGGGCCAGTAAGTGACTTATGCTTCTACTTCCATTTTTAAACCTCATTTTCTTGATTCTGCATTCAAACAGTTATAATTGCAACTCTTTATCCCTTTTCCTGGGTTTTGAGGAAGTTGGCTCTACCAGGTTTTGCCAATCATTCAAAGGTTCTGTGAGGAAACAGAACCCAGGGGCATCTTAAGCCACCATCTTAGTTGACTGGAATTCCTTATATATTATTTATATTATTTTTTAAAAGATAATAGAAAGTGCGAATGTATTATAACAACTCATTAAAAGTCAAAGATAAAAGTATGCAATACAATCTTGAGAGAAAGAAATAGGTCAAATGTGAGTAAAATAGAGGAAAGATTCTTATTTTATTTAAAACTGATGAAGATATTCATAAGAGTTTTGAAATAATGACAAGCCAGAAAGAGGTGGAAAGTACTTTTTTTCTCTCTATATATAAAATTCATTAATTGTAAAGACTAAAATGCTAATTTTGAAAGTAAACATAGCTGAAGGCAGACACCGTGGTCATATATCTTTGGTTCAAGAAAAAAATGGTCCTCTTTCAGCCCCTTCCCCTGTTTACAAATAAGGTATGACCATGAAAATTGTAAGGTTCATATTTCTGTCTTTTTTATTGCAAGGAGAAAATAATGTATAGGTGCTGGGGATTCATGGCCACAACTAGCAGCTG
>PVIY010031822.1:0-29563 GCA_004026745.1 Myrmecophaga tridactyla | reverse complement strand
GATTGTTGTTTGTTAAACTGTTCTAGTTTCCTAGCTGCTGGAATGCAATATACCAGAAATGGAATGACTTTTTAAAAGGGGAATTTCATAAGTTGCTAGTTTACAGTTCTAACGCTGAGAAAATGTCTCAATTACAACAAGTCTATAGAAATGTCCAGTCACAGGCATCCAGGGAAAGATACCTTGATTCAAGAAGGCCGATGAAGTTCAGGGTTTCTCTCTCAAGTGAGAAGGCACATGGTGAACACAGTCAGGGCTTCTCTCTCAGCTGGAAGAGCACATGGTGAACACAGCATCATCTGCTAGTTTTCTCTCCTGGCTTCTGCTTTCATGAAGCTCCCCGGGAGGTGTTTTCCTTCTTCATCTCCAAAGGTTGCTGGCTCATGGACTCTCTGCATCTCATGGCTACATCGTTCTGCTCTCTCTGAATCTCCCATTCTCCAAAATGTGTCCTCTTTTATAGGACTTCAGAAACTAATCAAGACCCACCCAAATGGGTGGAGACATGTCATCCCCTAATCCAGTTTAACAATCATTCTTGACTAAAGCACATCATCCAGGGAGATGATCTCATTACAGTTTCAAACATACAGTATTGAATAGAGATTATTCTACCTTTATGAAATGGGATTTATAAAAAAGCATGGCTTTATAGAAAAACATGGCTTTTCTTAGGGGGCATACTTCCTTTCAAACCAGCACAGTCTGTGAGACCCAACTTTAGAAGTGGTGACAACTTGTTTTCTTGTATAATAAGATGTTCTGGGCCCATCTAGCACATTTCCTGCCTCAGACCTGGAATTAGCCTTTTCTCCAAGAAGTCATTGTTCCCTTTAATGGGAAATATATTTAGAGACTACAATTTCCGTGCTTGGGGTGCTCATTGTTGTTTAGTTGGTCATTACTTCCAGATCTTTTAGAAGTTAGGAATAGGAAATACATTATTCTAAACAGAAAGTTGAATCATGAGTTCATACTGATACTTCCAACTGAAATTTAAAACTTTAGTAGTTTTCCCTTAACTTCTCTGATTTTGTATTTGTATTTCTTTCATGTGGAAAATGTTGGTTTCCAATGACATTAACCTAATTACATATAACATCTTTGTTATAGTCTACTATATATAATAGTTTCAAATAACATCAAATGTACCCCTCATTACTATCAGGAATGTACAATGGGGCAATTACTAATTCCAGGAAAAGCAAAAAGTTCTGTGAGAAGGAAAATGCAATCACAGACTGCTATACAATGTTGCTGCAAATAAAAATTTCAATGTCATAAAAACGCAAGCAATGACTATCAACTTAACCAGAAACCACAATGAGAGGACGAAGGAGGAGAGCCATCCTCATCTTTAGTAAGAAATCACCAGATAATGTCCAAAATGAAATTAGCCAGTTTTTAAAAGAGTCTGAATTTGAAATGGACGAGAAACAACTTTATTTTTCTCCAATCTAGCGTGACCCTCCATCTCCTGGGAAGGAAGGTCACCCAGGTCTGGGGCAGGGACAGCGAGCAGCAGGGCTTCACAGAGGAGGGTGTTTCCAGGTGAGCCTTGTGGACTAGAAGGAATTTACCAGGTGAACACGGCAGGCGGAGGGGGCAAGAGGCAAAGGGGCGGCGGGGGCCGAGGTGCAATGTCTGGCGTGGATTTGCAAAGCACTGAGGCCTGTGGTGGCGCCTCAGAGACCCTCCTCAGCTGCTCTGACTTTTCTGGCAGCCCGAGGCGGAGGGCCATTTCCTGATCTATTTGATGATAGGCGCCTGCTCAGCTCAGCCTGTGGTAATAGAACAAATGGACCCAACTAAAAGGCCATCATAAGGGAATTCAGGGGAAGAGGAAAAAGGCACTGATTAAATCAACGCCCAGCTGCCCTGCGGCTGGTTTGTGACTGCTGTGGCCGAGTCCTTCCTCCCGCCCCCGTCCTCTCCTTCCCCAGACACTGCCCTAGACCCGGGACCTTTCTGTGACCTGCTGCGGCCAAGTCCTTCCTCCCGCCCCGTCCTCTCCTCCCCCAGACACTGCCCCAGACTCGGGACCTTCCCACACATCACCCGTCCTCCACTTCCCACTGAGCAGCCCTGCAGCCCCTCACCAGCCCGCCTCTGGATCTCAATTGCACTGTCCGTAAAACCACACGGGCGTCCTCCTCTCCTCTCTTTCTCTTATTGTCCCTGCCCACAGCCAATCTGTCAGGAGTCCTGTTGGCGCATCCTTCAAAATGCACCTGGTATTAGTCCATGTGTAACCACCTGCACTGCTACCTGGTCCCAGGATGCCCCACCCCCCCATCTCAAGCCTGGATTCCTGCAATAGCCCCTCCCTGGAGTCTCAGTCCCACTATGGTCTATTCTCCACACAGCAGCCATACAGATCCTTCCAAAACGTGAAGTCAGATCGTTTCTCCTGCTCAGAACCCTGCTCCCTGCCATGGCTATCCATCTCACTCCCTGTCCCGCCAGCTCTCCCCACACTCTGACCTCCTGCTCCCCCTCCCCCTGGCCCATGCCCCAGCGCTGGCCTCCCTACACTGGCAGGCAGGCCTTAGGTCCTTTGCATCTGCTGCTCCCTCTGTCTGGAAGGCCCTTCCCCTGCTATCCCTTTGGCTGCAGCACCCTGCTTCAAATCTGCTCAAATGCTCCCTTTCCACCTTAGCCCAAGGCTTCGCCTGATCACCCTATTTAAAATTGCAACCTCCTTGCTCTCCGCATCCTCTTTCTGTTCTTTTTTCCTCCAGAGCACTTATATCATTTATATTTTATTGTGTCTATTGCTTATTGATCTGTTTTCCACAAGAGAAGGATCTTTGTCTTATTTATTCACTGACGATGCTCAAGTACATATTACAGTGTCTGGCACATAGTAAGTATTTTTTGAATAAATGAATGAATGAATCAACAGTAATAAGGTTCCTGCTTCAAAGGGCCATTGTGAAACTTGCAAGAATTAATTATTTTGACTTGCTTTGCCAAGGAAAAGAATAAATATCTAATGAGTACCCACTGGTACTAGATGTGCTGCAAAATAGTTACACAGTTTATCTCATTTAATCCTAACTAAAAACCTTTTTTATTCATTTATTCAAATAAGTATTTATTGTGCACCTACTATGTGCCAAGCACTATTCTAGGTACTGAGGATAAAGCAGTGACTAAAACAGACAAAGACCCCTGTCCTCTGGGTACTTTCAGTTCTAGCCAGAGCATCAGACAACAAAGTAGGAAATGGATGTGATCATTCCTTTTTTTATGATGAGGAAACTAAGGTGCAGAGAGCTAAGAGTCTTGTCCAAGTTCGCGTGGCTAATGAGTAGTAAAGCCAGAAGCTGAACGCAGGTCTGTCTGACCCACAGGTTTATGTTCTTTCTATGCTTCATAGATTAGAACATCTGGGTTTAGGTGGAAGTAAAAATTTGTGGATAAGTGGAATGTGGGGTGTAGAGCAAGGGGGACATGAGAGTAGAGGGGGAGCTGGTGAGACTTCCCTTGCCATGTTTTGTGCCCCCCACTCCACCCCAAGGACCCAGCACTTGGGCTTCCCCTTCCGCTTGACTGGGAGTCAGACAGGGTTTACCTACTGACTTGATGGTGGGATCCAAACTACAGGCATCTCATGGGTGGTGACCCCAACTTCTGTCCAGACCCCTGTAAGGGGGTTGCTAGGAGGACCGACTGTGCTGGTCCTACCTCCTTGGGCATGGGGTCCAGGTTTAGAGGCTGCCATGAGAAGGCAGGCACTTCCAGGGGCCATACAGAGGACGGGGGCCTCTGGTGTTGGGGGGTCACTTGTGCTGTGTGCCTCTAAGTCCAAGCTGGGAGGACTAAGTCCCTAAGTCCCATAAGGGAAGGGGCTGAGCAGGAGGGAGTGAGATCTCCATCCCTGGCAGGGTGGGGAGGGGAAAACATGTTGGGGTGGGCTAACAGGAAGGCGCAGAGGGACTCCTGCCCTGGGGCGGGGGTGGGCAGTAGAACTTTGCTGATGCCCCATCCTGTCTGAGGGAATGAAGGTGCTGGCTTGCCTTCAGAAGAGCCCCCAGGCCCAAGGGAGCAGTTGACCCTCTGCGTCATGGACCCAGCCCCAGATCTGCAAGCTTTTGGGGGGACCTCTTGGGCTCCTCTCCCCAGTACTCAGCTGCTGATCCAAGGCTCAGGTGTCTGCCTGGCAATCAGTGGAGGTTGGGAGACCTCATTCGGGATCTCCTTGAGGGCAAATGGCTCCCTGACCCCAGGGCATCATGGGGCTGTCCTTGGGACCCTCCTCCTGGCCGAGCCAGAGAGGGCTAAGTAGGTGCCTCTGAAACCCGAAGGAGGTGGGCGTGGGAGAAGGAGGGCCCTGAGGAGGAAGCAGCCTTGTCTCTCCTCCTCTTTCCCTTACAAAGCAGCGGCTGGACACGTTCCTCTGAGGGAATCAAATCCTGCACCGTGCGGATCTTTGTCCTGGTGACAGAGTGCACCAGGGATGGGTCGGCCAGGGGCTAGAGGCTCTGGGTGGGGCTGGGGGCTGTGAAGTCCCTAGGGGCCGGTGGGGTGGGTAGGCCAGGGCCCCTCATCTGCAGACTGCCAGGAAGGAGAGCTGAAATGACACACGCGCTCTCCATCTGCCAATGCCCGTCCACCTGGCATCGCCAGGAGCACCTCTGGAGTCAACAGAGCCAGGCTCATTACTTGCTGCTGCAGACTTCATATCAGGAGATCTGGGGGTATCTCCATAGGGGTGAGTTAGGAAAGGTACTTGTAGAGTTTCTGTTTTTTGTTGTTGGGTGGGGGTGGGGGGCTGGAATTAGTCAAAGAATGTTCTTTGGCAGGGATTGGTCAGAATTTGTAATCCAGGGAGGTGCTGGAGCAACGATCCTATTTTGAGAATACAGGGGTTTCCTGTGGAGTGTTACTATGACATCATTTTGTCTGTGGTTTGCTCCTGGAACGTGTGGGTCACAGCTAAGCTTCGATAGTCTGCCATGGACATCATGCCTTGGTCCAGCACTGTTGATCTGTTTTGTGAGTCAGGGTATTTTTGCAAGTTGTGATCTGTTTCAATTCTCCACCTTTCCCACCCCCAACAGTCTGGCTGCCAGCAGGACCAGTTTTGCCTTATCGCTCCACCAGGGGGCAGCAGGGCAGCATCAGCACCCCCAGGACCCGCGGTAGACTAAGCGTAGCTAGAGAGGGGCTGAGCCAGCTCCAGAACCAATAACGGGCTAAAGCATCTAAACGCCCCCCTCTACCCCTCCGGACAGAGAGAGAAAAGAAGAGGGGGAAAAAGAAGAGGGAGGGAGGGAAGAGAAGTGAGGGAAAACAAGGAACTGGGGAGGGAGGGAAGGAGAGAAGGTTCCACAGAGCTGGCAGCTGGATCCCCTCTCTGGCCCCCCTGTCTCTCCCTGCTTCCTTCCCTAACCTGTCCGCTTCCTTCTCCTCCCGGCAGCCCCTCCTGGTCCCTCTTTGACCTCCCACTGAATGGACACCCACCTGTGGCCCTTCTCCCTCCAGGCACCCACCCTGTGCCTGCCGGGCCACTCCTTCCACCCCTGCCCCAGTTCTCTCTTACACCCAGATGTGATCACTCAACACACACATAAACACACACAGTCCCAGACACTAACACAGACTGAGTCCACCCATGCATCTGGTTTTCTCCCCACCCCCCATTTCACAATTGCTTTGGTCTCAAATGCTATAATAATGCTACAAGGGGGGACTTTTCATGTGGCTCCGGATATAGAATTTGGCTCCAGGATATAAATCTGAGGACACACGGATAAAATACGCCCCCTCCCTTCTAAAGAAAACTGAAAATAATTGGAGTCAGACACCTTCCCAGACCCTCTATGATCCCCCAGTCCGGCCCTGCAAGCTGAACGCCGGGCCCTGAGCCCTGGGCACCATGGACCTGAAGACACTCAAAGACGTCTTTGCAGGTGTGATGTTGGGGGTTGTGTGTGTTGGGGGTTGGAGCCGGGGCTTTCCCATCTCCAAGCCAGGTAATGGGGTGCTCTAGGAAAATCACTCAGAGGGGCTGGGGGTATAACAGCCAGGGACCCAGCAGGAAATACGGGGCACAAAGATTGGCCAACTTTGGGATACTTTAATGCAGAACCTTTTTTACAAAGGTGTGGGCAGAGTGGAGGGAAACTATAAGGATGCAACGCCCTGAGATTAGGGTGCTTTTACCACCTCTAAGCCTGAAAGGATGAGGGAGAGAGCATTTCCTACAACACGCATCCCCCCCACCCCCGCCCCCAGCACACATGTACACAGAAGCTTAGTCAAGGGATGCAGCCAGATTGTAGCAACCCAGCGGGAAGGAGCCAAGGGAATTACTACTCCCATCTTGCTCTCCTCCCTTTCTTCCATCTTTGGACAGGGCCCCAGAGCCAGCTAACGTGGTCCCCACAGGTCAGCGTTCTGGGCAGAGGAGGGTGGGGTAGGTGAAGGACAGATATGGAGGGACAAATCGAAGAAAGCATCAGGCTATGGCCTTACTGAATTGTGCTCTAGGTTTGTCTGAGCAGTCCTGGAGGCTGAGCAGGGGGTCAGGAGGGAGCTGCACACTCCTGATGGACATGGCAAGGAGGATTAGCTCCTGCTGGCCCTGGGGGGCACGCAGATGGAGCTGGGCTTGAGCCCCTTCCTAGGGAAGGAGCTCCGGGTGGTGATTAGGGAGGCATCACCAGAAGTCCAGCTGGAGTAACTCTGCCTTCCCCTGAAAACCCCCCCACATAGGCCCCTGGGTAGAGGGCTGGAGTTTGAAGGGCTCTGCACAGAGGAATTTCGAATACCAGGTTGGATACCAAGGAAGAGACTCTTGTCCTCGCCTCCTCAACCTGCACCAATATCCGGAGGAGAGAGGGACCCAGAAGAGGAGGGAGCATTGGCGGAGAAGAGTGAGCATTAAATGAAGTAGGGGAATGAAATTTAAACCACACTGAACTTTATTTTTTTTTACCCAAAAGTGACTCAAAATTTTGGAGTTTGCCGAATATGCAGCTGATGGATGGGAAAGGGAAATTAGGCATCAATGAGTAGGGAGCAGCGGTGGGAGGAAAATAAAGCGGCTGTATGTTTGTAGCTTACTGCATATGGCCTCCTCTCTGTTCAGTAACCTGGGAAAACAGTTGTTATCAGCTCCACTTTACAGCTGAAGAAACCAACTTTGCAGTCACGGAGCTGGTGGTGGCTGAACTGGGCCAGAACTCTGCTCCTGCCTCAGCTTCCCTGTATCCTTCCACCCTCCTCCCTTTTCTGGAGCTGCTGTTGGGTAACCCTGAGTTCAGTGCAAACTAAAGCCATATTTGGTATAAACTGGAATGAATGGGGAGAAGAGGCTTTATGTTTAGGCCCTTGCATTGAGCTCCAAGATCAAAATCTGAGATGCCTTCCCCACCTCCATCACTCAGACTTCTTCCCAGGATGCCCATTCCTGGCTGTCACCGTGAGTTCTCCCTCCCAGGAGCACAGGTTAGCCGCAGTGAGGAAGGCTGAGGCAGCAGGAACAGTCAGAGAATGCTGGGCTCCATCCTGACCACTGTGTGACCTTGGGCAAGGCACAGCCCTCTCTGGGCCTCCAGTCACACTGAACAGCTAAACAATTCCTGGGGTGGCTGCCAGGAGGGAAACCTCTGATTCCAACTGGTCGTGTCACCAGAGAGACTCACATGCCCTTTCACAGTGGCTTTTAGGAGTTACCAGCCTTAAGAAGTGATGACAGAGTGGGGAGATAAGGAGCAGGGGAGGGAGGCCTGGAGGGTAGGGGAGATATTTTGGGCCAGCCGGATCCCCCACATTACGGCTGGACAATAGTTCAGGGCAGTCATTGTGCTGAGAGTGGAAAATCCTTTTCTGACTCCAAGGGCTGAAAATAGTACAGGGTGGTGGGTGGAGACAGGGTTTGGGGCTGAAGAGTGACTGGCCCAGGGGGCCTCATTGTTCCTGCTTGAGACAGGACTGAGTCTGGACACCTGGCTGAGCCAGAGCCAAGAGAGGAGCCCCAGGGAGCTCTACTGGAGCTTGGCAGAGCCCAAGTCCCATTGTAGATGGGGAAACAAAGGCCCAGAGAGGGACTCACCCAAGTCACACAGGGCATCAGGGCAAAGGACAGTGAGAGTTTCGCTTCTGAGGCTCAATTTCGCCCTCTAGGAAACACAAGCACACCCCCCCAGGAAGGCGAGTTCATCCCACACCCTGCAGCCCAGTCTTCCTGGCCAAGTACCACCTCTACCCCATGGGAGGCAGGAGCATTAGATTTTGGGTAAGCTCCACTCCACGGTGTTCTGTGGTGGCAGGGGAGTCACTTAATGCCAGGGGATTAAGTGCTCCATCACCACTGATGATCCATTGCTCCATCACCCCAGAGAGCCCAGAGGGACTTCGGAATGCCCAAGAGCTATTGTTTGTTGTACCTTTGATGAAGATGTAGGCACCTGATGCCTTCATTGAGGTAGGGAGAACTAGAATGTGGAAAGTTTTCCAGGCTCTAGAGGATGGCCCAGAGAAGTCAGGAAGGCGGCCTCAGGTCACACAGCAAAAGTTACCCATCCATTGTCAGCTCTGGCCCTGCTCCAGGCCAGCCCCTCCACGCTGGGCCTCTGGTCTCTTAACTAAAACAAGGTGCAGTTGCAGCACCCCATGGAGTGCCCTCCAGTCAGGGAGAAACACTAAGGCTGCTGCCATGGGTGAGCAGCAGCTCTCTAGCCCATAGCCGCGGGCTCCCAAAGGCTGATATTTGGAGCTACCCTCCTCCCTCTCACTGAACCCTCTCCCTGCTGCCCTCCTGCAGCCAGGCACCTGGACTAGGTCTCACCCCTTGCCCAGGAAGGGCCTGCTTCCCACCTCCCACATCCTAGGGATGCCTCAGCCACAGGGGTCTCTGGACATGTCCGCTCCATTGCTCACTGACCAGGCACACTGTTCTCTCTTGCAGAGCAAGTATCCCAGAGTGGTCACATACTAATTACACCAAGTCCGTGCGGGTCGTGCCTGCCGGTGTGCCTCCATCCCCTGGCAGGGCCTGGCACGTGAAGCTCGCCGTGCACCAGGTACTGTTAACCCAGCTGAGCCCGACGCGGAGGGAGAAGGACCGTCCCGTCAGGAAGGAGATTAAGACTTGCCCAAAGTGCCACAGCTGAAGAAGTGGAAAAAACATTCAAACTCAGGTGGTCTGGGCACAGAATCTGTGCTCTTGACCCCATCCTCGGTACACTGCCTCTCTTGCCTTAAATCAAGCAAAGGGTCATTTATGGTTGCAAGTGGCCTAGGGTATTGGGAGGGAAGCGATGCAGGGCATCAGATGGACTGTCTTATTGGCTGTCTAACCTGGAGCAAGTCACTGCCTTCTCGGAGCTCAGTGAATTTCCTCAGCTGCTAAATAGGGATAATAAGGACAGATAAGATCACGCATGTGAGAGGCTCCTGTGTGGTGCCTGGGGCATGGGTCAGCATGTGCATCCCCTCCCCCTGGTGTCTAACTCTAAACGGATCAGCCTAGATCACCACCAGCAGGGCAGTGGCAAAGTGGTGGCTCTGGTGGCCTGACCAGGACCAAGAGCGGAACAGCTGTGTCTAGGGCACTTGTTGTCTGGGGCCTTCCCTGGCCTTTGAGGGTGAGAGTGAGAGTGTCCTCTAGGATTGTCTCCTCCCTTGGGGGCCCTGGGACACCTGCCACCCAGAGCAGAGACCCCTATGAGCCAGAGACCCTGCCCTGGTCACAAGGAGCTCACAGAGAACAGCTACAGTAGGTCAACAGGTACTAATTCTGTCTGACCCCCCTCATGTCCCTGGCCTCAGCTCCACGGCTCTGCCCTTGGCAGGAAGAGCTGGGACGGCGCAGATGACGGCAGGATTTGCACAAAGGCGCTGACCTGCACTCATGGGAGCGACAGGGCAGCAGGAGTAGCCAGAAAGCCCTGGGCTCACATCCAGGCGCCTCACTGATCTGCTGAGTGACCTTGGGCGAGCCTCCGTCCCCGTCCCCTGCTGCCCAGCCTTCTCTGGCCTTGAGTCTACAGCTGGACTGGATAATCCCAGGGGTCCCTGTCAGGTGGCAGTGCTGGCTGGGGGACTCACATGCCCTTTCACAGTGGCCTCCAGGAGTCAACAGCCCCAGGAAGTGATGTCAGGATGGGGAGGTGATGAGGGGGCAGGGAGGCCCAGCGGGTAAGAGGAGATATTTTGAGGGCAGGCAGGGCTCCCCACGTCACTGCTGGACAATGGTCTGGGACTAGGAGTGGAAAATCCTACTCTTAGGCTGAAAATAGCCTAAGGCAGTGGGATCAGGAACTTCACCTATCAGGCAACAGCCCGGTACTGAACAGAAAGGCCACACAGGAGGGCCAGGCAATCCAACCGGGGCCCAGAGCAGGGGTTCTGGGCCTGTCCCTGTTTCCCTTAGGGCCTCCATTCCCCACTCCCATCAGCACCTGCCACAAGATTAGATGGTGGGTGAGGCCCACCTGTTCCCCTTTAGAAATTTGTAGACAGCCAGTTCTAGGAAGGGCCTCAGTACTAGGCCTTGGTGTGGCCTCCATCCACTGTGGGGGCCTGGGTTCTTGTGGTCTCCAGGGAAACCGCTAGAGGGGTAGGTGAGCAGGACACAGGATGGGGATTATGGTGGCCATACCCCCACTGTCAACCACAGATGCATACTCAAGGGCCCCCAAAGTCAGATGTACAGTCTCACGCCTCTCAGCCAAACAGCAGGGCGGAGGGGGTCACACTCCTGGCCACCACAACATACCACCTGGGTAAGAGCGCTCTATAAACTGGGATGGAGTTCAGCCTGAGCAACAGCTGGTAGGAAAGAATTAGGATTAGACCTGCACAAGAGGTTTAAGGACGGCCTATAAGAGGTGACCACCAAAAAGCTCAGAGGGACTTGGTTACATTAACAGAAGTATAGAACCTAGAGCGTGAGAGGTGAACATCCCATACTACTCTTGGCAGGTCACCCACATTACACAAGACAGAGTGATCGTTTAGTCTTGGCCTGGATGGGTCTAAAAACCTTGTCATGGAAGAGAGCTGGGAAGCTAAGTTCTAAGTAGAGCAGCTCCCGCAGGTAACCTTACATCTGAAAGACAGAGCAGGAAGGGTGCAAGGCTCTCTAAGAGGGAGATGAAGTGAGTCCCCGTTCTGAGATCAATAGTGAGGCCTATCGGGTTTACTCTCCTTTTGCCTAAAAGCTAGGCCTGGGCCTTGTCTGACTCAGCACCCCAAATCTGCTCAGCATAGTCCTGTTGGTCCTAGAACCCATCAGAGATGAAGCCCATCTCCCACGCCTAAGCCCTGATCCAGCTTGATTGAGCTCCAACCATGGTGCCAAGGAGATGGGATTGTCCCAGAAGGCAGAGGTTTGGACAGGAAGAGTGAGTCTCTTCCACACTTACCCTCAGCGCAAAGGAGGCTTCATGGTCAGGACAAATTGGGCACCCTGATTCGGCCTCCTTATGACCCCATCCCGAGAAGGGGGAGCCAGCTGCCCGGCCTGCTTACAATTCCTGCACACTCTGTTCTCTTACCCTCATGTGTTGGCTCAGGAAGTATCCTGCACCTGGATGTTCTGCGCCTGGTGACCTTCTTTCCTTAAAAGCTACAAATAGCTTGAGAGTCCCCCAACTCCAGAAAGCTTTCCCCACCCCTTGGTCCACAGCCTCAACCACTCAGTGTCATCCAGCGGTGTGCTGGAGCCGATTTATGCCTGCTTGCAAGAACTAGTGGCTAAACTTTCAGCATGGGGGGCTGCCATCACATAGGTGGCTTGAAATTGACTGTGATGGGTGCATTTATACCACAGCAATTGCCAATGCTAAAAATAAGGGTTCCCCTTTCTCTTCCCAGATAGTCAGTTAAATGGTTTAATATTTACCAGCACACGGCCGGTCACTGGAGGATCACCAAGGACCAGGACGCTACCCGTTCCTCTCTGTGCCCAACACAAAGCCAGGCACAGAATCCAATTAAGGGGGATGAGGGGAATGACCTGGGGTCTGGGATGGGGGCCTCTGATGTGCGATTACCCCTGAAGCAGGTATTGGGGAGGCAAGTGGCAGAAGGAAACAAGTTGAAGGGCTCTGATGGTGGTGGTGAGAGCTTCCCAGGCCATATCTCCAAGCCCCAGCCACACACAGGACACAGATCAGCAGGCAACAAAACCTTTAGTATAAATTACAACCTCAAACTGGCTCCCAGCTCAGGAGAGTCTCAAGATAAGTCTGTGACAGCAACCCCTAGATGTCTATTTCTTGGGCTGGAGGTATTCCTCAGAACTGGGCCCACTGTGGCACCCAGACCAACTCGAGACCCCTCTCGGGAACTTTTGGCTCAGCCCTGGCCACTTTCTGGGACCCTCTGGTCACCCTGTGACTCTGCCCCCAACCTGGGAGCACAGGCCCAGACTCTGCTGTGTGACCTTGGTAAGTCACCTTCCTCTCCAAATGGGCCTCAATTTCTCTATTTGACTTGATTAGGCCAAATCCCAGCAGACACACCTTGGCAGGCCTGGCCACCTTCAAATGTGGAAGTCAGGTCAAGGGCAGCATTGGCTCTGAAGCTTTGTCTTTCCCAAAACCTTATTCCCCAATTCACAAATACTGGAGATGTGGGGACTGCTGAGATCTGGGGCCACAAGGAGAGTTTACTGAGCCTTGGGTGCATGGGGCCATGGCTCCCTCCTTATGCTGACTGTCCATATCTGGGGAGACTGTCCTATCTGAACAAGTCCTAGCCTCCCTTGTCTGCTCCCACATGGACTTGCACAGACCCTAGGAGTACAGCACCTACAGCTGAATGTCCTTAGTGTTCTCGCCACCAGCCGACCTGGACTCTGTCCGCCTGGAGTTCTGATTGCTGGCCGACACATCCTCTGTCCTCTTGATGTCATTCCTGCCAGACCTGCGTAGGCCCAGCCTGCGGCGAACTGGGGTGGTAGAGGTGGGGTCCATGGGTGGCGTGGCATCACGGGCGAAGCGTACGAGTCTCTGTCCAGCCAAGAAGTAGAGCACGGGGTCGAGGCAACTGTTGGCGCTGGCCAGCGGCCGGGTGATCTTGTAAGCCATGTTGATGGCATTGAGGGTGCGGCAGCTGAGGTCGAGCGAGCGGAAGGAGTAGTAGAGGGTGCGAGTGATGTGGAAGGGCAGGAAGCAGAGGGCGAAGACGGCCAGCACCACGGCAATGGTGCGGACCGACTTGCGCTTGGCCCGCGGCAGGCCCCCGGTGGCCCCGTAGGCGGGCTTCAGCAGCCGCTGTGCCATGAGCACGTAACAGACCAGGATGACGGCGAAGGGCACGGCAAAGAGCAGGCCCAGCATGACGGAGCTGTAGGCCACAAAGCGGCCGAAGAGCTCGGGCGCCGAGGTGTCGTGGCAGGTGATGCGGCCACCCCGCGCGCTGGTGGTGACGAAGTAGAGCACAGGAGCCTGGCAGGCCAGCACCAGCACCCACACGGCACCTGCCACCCGTCGGGCGTACCGGGCGCGGCCCCAGCGCAGCGAGCGCAGCGGGCGCAGGACGCCCAGGCAGCGGTGCACGCTGATGCAGGTGAGGAAGAGGATGCTGCAGTAGAGGTTGGTGTAGAAGAGGAAGCGCACCAGCTTGCAGAGCACCGTGCTGAAGGGCCAGTGGTCCCCGCGGGCATAGTAATAGACGAGCAGCGGCAGGGAGGCTGCGTACAGCCCGTCGGACACGGCCAGGTGGAACATGTAGGTCGTGGAGGCGTTCCAGGTCTTGAGGCGGCACAGGAAGGCATAGAGCGCCACGGCGTTCAGCCCCAGCCCGAGCACGCACACCACACCGTAGGACACGGGGAGCAGCACGTACTTGAAGTCCTCGTTGAAGCGGCACCTGTAGCCCAGCTCATCCCCATCCCAGGTGCCGTTGTTGGTGCCATTCCAGGGGTCCAGGCCTGCTGCCATGGCCCTGCGGGGGAGAGGTGGGGGGCGGGGGTGCGAACAACCATCAGGGTCCTGGCCAGAGCTCAACGGGGAGCCTGACATGCCCACCCTGCCCAGAGCCATGAAAGACCCCGAGGGACCCTAGATTCTCTCAGTTAAGATTTGCCTAACCACATTTGGGGACTTTGCTGCCATCTGACCTGTATGTCTCTCCCTTGGACCCTGAGAATCCAGAACCCCCAAACACAGAGTTTCAGAACCCCAAGAGAACATGATATCCATGATTGTCAGGGTGGTACAATTCTGAAACTTTAGAACTTTAGGTGTGCTGGTTTGAAACTGTTATGTACCCCAGGAAAGCCATGTTCTTTTAATCCTAATCCAATCTTGTGGGGGCAGACCTGTCCTAGGGTGGAATCTTTTGATTAGATTGTTTGCATGGAGATGTGGCCCTGCCCATTCAAAGTGGGTCTGACTTAGTTTCCTGGAGTCCTTTAAGGAGCTCAGGGAGAGAGAGAGAGCTCAGAACTGACACAGAGAGCAGAGAAAGGAAACAAAGACAGAGACATTGGAGAAGCTAAACTAAGAGATGAAATCCAGATTTTTGCCCCAGAGAAGTTAAGTGAAGGCCCACAGGAGCTCAGAAAAGAGGCCACTGGAATTAGGAGCTGAAAGCAGTGAAACCCGGGAGCAAAGGGCCAGCAGACACCAGCCTTGTGCCTTCCCTTGTGATAGAAAAATCCAGGAAGTGATCAGCCTTTCTAGGGTGAAAGTATACTCTTGGCGATGCCTTAATTGGGACATTTCCATGGCCTTAAAACTTAAACTTGTAACTTAATAAACCGCCTTCGGAAAAGTCAATCAGCTTTAGCAAACTGAAACATTAGGTAAACTACAGCCGGAGGGCCAAATCCAGTGTGCCAGTTTGTTTTGGTAAATAAAGCCTTATTGGAACACAGCCATGTCAATTCCTTTAAGAAGAATTGAGTATTTGTGACAAAGCTCATATGGCCTGCAAAGTCTAAAATTTTACCGTGTGGCCTTTTACAAAAGAAGTTTGCCGACCCTGCCCTAGAACCTCAGGATCCCAGAATTCTAAAGCTGGGATTCTGAGCTCTAGAATCTGAGGATCTGGGGGGTCCAGAGGTGTAAAATTTCAGACACCTGGAAATGGTCAATCAGAGGCTGAGTGACTCTGCTTCACACCCACTGCCCACTGCCCACTGCCCATGGTTCCAGGAGGTGGGCAGCCCATGTCCTCCTGGGGGCATTTGGAAGTTCTTTGTTTAGATTATCTTTCTACTCTCAGGGAAGGGTCTGGCCCTGTGCTTGATATTCGAGGGAGTATTTCCAAGGGTCTACCTCTTCAACCTTATTCATTTGCTCACTCAGCAAATATTTTTTAAGTGCTCCTATATTCTAGCACCTCCCACATCTGCAAATAGCCATCCTGCCCCCTGGACTGTGAGGCTGCCAGTGCCAGTGACCCTCCTGGAGACTCCAGGGCGGTCTGGGGTGGAGACAGCAGTTGCAGGCAAAGGGGAGCTTCTTTGGACGGGGGGCAAATTAAGGTTTCTCCAGGCCTACCCTGCTTCTCTTTGCACACCATCACCAGCTGGACATTTGTCTACCTTGTCCCTAATGTGCGTGTAACACACCCATGACCTCTACTGCCCTCACTGCTATGTATAATTTATAAATATTACTTCACCTAATCCTTACCACGTGCTTCTGGGAGCCAGGTCATCACCCCCAGCTTTCTGATAAAGGTCACACAGACAGTGAGTGGCTGGCTGCAATTTCTAACCAGGCCCATCCCACAGTTGAAGGGGCTCTTAAGAGGAGGGAGTGAACTCCCTGCCCATGAGGGAGTGCCCATGGCTGTAGCAAAGGCTGCAGGAAGGGCTTATGCTATACGTGTGGGTGTGTCTGGGTGGAAGGAGGGGGCAGATGACATGTGAGCTCTCCCCATCCTGAGAATCCGGGGCTGTACAATCCCTTCATTTTGGATTAAGGGGTCCTGAGATGCCGGGACTTGGGGACTCTGCAGGACCAGCAACATCCATCCCCTTGGACCCCGAGTTTCCTACCAAGCCCTGCCCACCCCCCTAGCAACATTGCAAGGCCCATGAGGTTGGTAGTAGGGGGACATAGGGCACATAGGTCTCTCGGTCTCCCCTCTTTCCTAAGCCCCCCAGATTTTCCCTGACTCCTGTTGTCAGCAAACGAACAACTAAAAAGGGAGGCTGTACTCCTGAACCACCCTCGCCCCCTCTACACATAGATTCCTCCCCAAGAAGACAAGGCAAACCAGGGTGAAGAAGCAGGCAGAAGCTTTTGTGGTGCCAAGTCGAGAGGCGCTGGGTATGGGTGGGGGCTCTGGCAAGACCGGCAGTTTCTGCATGAACCCCCCTGGTTCATGCCCCAGCCCAGTGCTAGTCTCTACCTCTCATTGATGGAAGCATTGCAGCAGCCTCCTCTTTGGCCTCCCTGCCTCCAGCCTTGCCCTCCAATCAGAGGGGTCCAGACCCTCAGTCTGGCACCTGAGGTTTTCATTATCCAGTCTCTTCCAATCTCAGCAGCTCCATCCCCTATGACCTGAGGTTTCCCGAATATGCCCAACACTTTCTCCTCCCAGTCTTAGTTCATGCTGCTCTTTTCACCTGAAATCCATTCATGCCCCTCATCGCCACTTGTTGAAATTACAGCTCTTTATCCTTCAGCATAGCAATCTCCACGGAGTAAGAACCTGGTCTATGGAGCCAGATGGTCTGGGTTGTTCAAACCCTGGCCCTACTATTGATCAGCCGTGTGGCCTCGGGCAAGTTACATAACCACTCTGAGCCTTTGGTGGTTAACAGAATGTACATCAGAGGATACCGTAAGAACTAAGAAATTCATGTAAAATGCCTGTAGTAGTGCCTGGCAGAGAGTAGGTACATAGTAGGGACTATCAGCTTCAAGCTCAGCTCAGATGTGGCCGCTTCTACAGATATGGAGCTCCCTCAGGCACCAGTGGAGGAGAAATCAAAGGTCTTGACTGGAGGCTGTAAAGAAGGTGAGTGTGTTAACCAGAGGAGGGATACTAATGCCAGAGCTGGGGCCAGGCCATCTCTCATCATCTCTCATGAGAGGAGAGATTTCAGAGGGAGGCTGGAGGAGGAGTAGGAGAGGAAAGTGGCTAGGAGGAGGCCTGGCTCAGGGTAGGGGGGCATCAGGGCAGCAGGAATCAGGAGGACGAGCAGGTGGAAGGAGATGAGGGGTTCAAAGCCAGACATGGCAAGTATGGGGTGTCCTGGAAGGTGTCATGGGATGTGGGAATAGGAGAAGGCTGGGATCATTATGCCTGGCTCTTTGGAAGGCAGACAAGGAGTCGCTGACTCCCCGAAGCTGCAGGAGGACCGTGGAGGGCCAGAGTGGAAGGAACTGTGGAAGGACCACATTCCCAACCAGGGGCAGAGCCCCGGCCTGGGAGTCAGTACGCCTAGGTTCAGCTCTGCTGCAAAACCCCAGGTGACATGAGGCCTTTCCTGTCTAACCCCATTTCCCGAAGTCCCAGACCTCTTATGGGCCGCATCCCCCAGCCTTGGAGAACTGCAGCCCCCAAACTTCCCCCTTGAGGTTCTTCGCCCCAGCCGAAGCAGGCAGGGAGGGGGACTTCCTCCTTGCTCTGGCACCCCTGCTCTGTCCCACCTCTACGCTGCAGCTCTGCTCCTGCCCTAGTGCTGAGGCCTGGGCTGTCTCCCGTCAGTGCCCGGGGTCAGTGACCTCATCTTCCTGTCAAGTCAAGAGCTCCTCTGTCTGCCCTAAGAGTTTCCTACTAATCACTAATGGTGGAATCTCAGGCACTGAACGGGTGGGTGGAGACTTCCCTGAGCCTCCTAGTGAAAGGAGAATGCTGGCCCTTCCACCTGTTTTAAAACATCCTGGCCCCCGCCCTCCCAGGCCAACTGGGGACTCCATCACCGTGGCGCCTGTCCAAAATGACCCTGCCCACCCTGGCCCTTCCCAAGCTGGTTCACCAACCCGTGAGCACATCTCTCTTCACCCCCACCCCAGCTTTATGAAGTCAACCAAGTCCCTAGGTCCTTTTCCCCAGGCCTCCTCTCCTGCCTTTCTAGCTGGTGGAAAGAATCAATGAGTTTCCTGACCCCAATTTTTTGGGGGCTTCTCCCTAAAGACTGGCTACCATCTAACTTTGCCCAACCTTCTGTGCTCAGTTCTGGCCCGCCCTGACTCCAGAGGAGTCCCTGTGTGGAGGAGAGATGCAAGCCATTGACATTATCATCTGGGCTTCCCTGCCTTTGCTCAGGCTGTTCTTTCCATCTGGAAAGCTTTTCTGAACCCCCACCCCTGCCCCTGACTCCATTCTACTTGGGACCCATCTCAAATATCACCTCATCTCTGAGGCTCTCCCCTCTACCCCACCACCACTACCACTCAGGGCACACCTCACACCATGCTGGTAATTTGTCCTTCCATCCTCTATCTCAACACATTCCAGGTCCTCCCTGAGGGCTGGATCCACCTGATTTTTCTCTCTGTCTCTATCAACCAGCCAAAGGCCTGACCCAGAACAGTTGCTACATGAATGAATGAATGGTGCAGAAGGGGCTATGGGACTCAGGAGAGGCTGAGCTTTGTGAAGATGCCTTTTCTTTCTCTTGCTCCTCTCATGACCTCCCAGAGGTTAATGATGCCTGAAAATCTTTCAGCTGCTGACCCTGGGTGGGCATGGGTCATTTCAGCCCTCTTGAGGCCTAGCCCACTTGCACCTGCCCCACACAGGCTCCTGGGTTTCTCTCCTGCAAGAGCTGCAGGGGTCCAGATGGCCCTGCCCTTCTCTGGACAGGCCAAGGAGCCACCTGGAGAGGGAAACTTTGGAGATGGGTCAGCTGTCTTGAGGTCAGCCACAGTCTTTTCTCTCACTCACCTCTGGCTTCTGCCATGGGTCAGTCTGGGTCAAGAGTCCCAAATCCTGTAGCCCTCACTCTGTTCTGTAGGGGCCAGGCCTGGGCTAAGCAGCTTCCATGCAGAATCTACATTTCATTCCCCGTCCTTTCCCCTTGGTGCATACTGCCATAGAGGTTAAGCTGCTTGTTAAAGTTCACGAATTGGAAAAACTGGGTGTTGACACCCAGAGCTGTGTGTCTCCAAAGCCTGAGTTCATTCCAGCCTGGTATGGTGAACAGGGCAAGGTGGAGGCTAGAGCTGAGCACCTGTCTTAGGATCCCATTGATCTATCCTCAATTCAACTTATGCACATGCACACACTCATATGCACAACGTGCACCCTACACACACATACATGCACCCACGTGGATGTGCGCCCAGCCTCTGAGCCTTCCAGAGGGCCCCGCCCTTGCATACACGTACCTGACCAGCCCCTGCTCTTGCTGTCAGGATGCTCAGCGCTAGCTCAGGCTCCTCACTCATGAATGCACACGCCTGGACCGGGCTGCAGGGAACTCTGCAGGGAAACAGGAAAAACAGGTCCCCCCTGTCCCGGCCGCGCCCTGCTTTGGCTCCTCCGGCATTTCTCAGAGCAGGCGGTGCTGCTGGCTCCTGCAGACACAGGGAGGTGGAGACAGTGTGGGCTCCAGTGGCAGGAAGCCAGCTAAGCCGAGCCCTCCCTGGGAGCCACCCCACCTCTTTTCTAACCTTGGCCCACAAGAGGCAGCGAGGTGACCTGGCATGCTGTCCTGGTGGAAATGCTCTCTGCACCCCCCACCTCCAGCCATCCAGCAGCCCACCATCACCCTGGCTCACACGTCCCAGCCTCCTTCCCCAGACCCTCTCCTTTGCAGTAGGATAACTGCCCGAAGGAAGGAGTCCCTGTACTCTGCAGGACCGCATTCCTAGCCCCTTGGTCCTGGTTCTCGGCTTCAACCCCACAGCCAAGAAACAGTCAATCCTCTCCTTGCCTGATAGGCCTTCCCTAGTAATTCTGCCAGTGCACTTCTGATCAAGCTAGGTCTCTATCTGAAACATTCTCCCTTTCTCTTCCTGCGTCTAACCATTCCTCCATGGGTGTTATAAATACACACAAACACTGGCACACTCAGATACACAGAGGTGTGCACACACCCAGATGTACATGCACACACACACACTCACACGCATACTCGTGAGTCCTCGACTATCAGGACCTAGTGCAGCCTTCAGAAATCTCCTGCCCCAAACCCACATTTGACCGAGGAGCAAACTGAGGCCCAAGGCCTCACAGCAAGACAGAAATAAAGCCAAGATGAGAACCCAGCCCTTCTAGCTCTCGTTCTCCCATCTCTAGCCTGGGAGCCCCACAAACACATCAGGCTCAGGGCTTCAGTGAAGGGATGGTTACCTGGTAAAAGGACCCCTCTCCGCAGGGGCAGGTTGCCGCATCCACCTAAACCTCAGACACAGGAGAACTAGAATATCCCTCTCCTGAATGATCTTTTCCATCTGCTTCATTTTCCTAGAATGGAGGGATGGGGCCTGAGACAGGTTGAGGCTAGATCCCCAAGCTGGAAGGTGCAAGGGTAGGGTAAGTAGGGGGAGGACACGGGTCAGCAGCAGGAATAGGGCAGGGGTGGGGGCTTTGGGAAATGCCCGTGAGTCACTGGGTACTCTGTATACCTTGCCCAGTTGTCTCGGGCTGACATGGGCCAGTGTGCTGGGAACCATCTGCCACGCGGTTCCAGAGTCTAGTGAAGGACAAGGTGGAAGAGCTTCCTTCACCTCTCCACCCCACCCCACCCAGGGATCACACCCTGTCTTCTATCTAGGAGACACCTTGATCCAACAGACTGAGGTGGAGCTCATCACTTTCTCAAAGTCATTCTCTATCTCTGAGAAACCCATCCTCTCAGTTTCAAACCTCAGAGACCGTCTTGACAACCTCTGTCTTCCCCACCTCCCATGAAGCCCCATCACTTGCCAAGTCCTGTCAGTTCAACCAACGAAGTCCCTCAGACGTGCTCCACATGGTCTCCCCGCCTGCAGCCCTTGCCTTAGGTCAGCCCTGTGCTTCTCCTCCAGACCATGGCACCAACTACCTCGCTGGTCTCCTTGCCTCCATCCTTGCCCCCACCTTCCCTTCCTTCATATTAGATCTTCTTAAGACACAAATCCAACCAAACTGCTACTCAGCTCAAAATCCTTCCATGTGAGTGTCACAGATAAGGTATCAGTGGCAGAGAGAGTTCAAATAGAATCGAGAAGCTACTCTGGAGGTCACTCTTATGCATGCTTCAGTTGGACATTGCTACCTATCATAACTTGCCAAAGTCCAACCAAAACCATTCCTGCCAATCCTAAAGAATTCCTAGGGTGTTATATAAGATTCTACAAAAGTTCCATCCATGCATTGGGGTAACTCTCCAGAAACCTACAACCTCCAGATGGGTCCCTGGGCCAGATAAGTCCTGAAATACAGAGGAGCCAGCCTCTTCAGAACATCAGCTAGTTCCATCCCCCATCCCATATTATCAATAGCCCTTTCCAACATGAAAAATTTAGAATGGGCACAGCCTAAATACCTCTACAGAGTGGGAGAAAGATCTAAGGTAATGATGGAGTTATACAGAGAAGGTTGGGTTTAAGAAATGAGTATGAGTGCTGAATCATTATGTTGATATTTCTTTTAGTCGTCAGTGTTTTGGAGCAGCTAGAAGTAAAAACCTAAAATTGTGGAGTTGTAACCCATACCAAACTCTAAAATCTGTTCTAAAACTAATTGTTGCAGTGTACTTTGAAATTTATTGTTTTTATGTATATATGTTATTTAAAGAGAAGGAGGAGTATAACAGAGAAGATAGGGTTTAACAAATGAGTATGGCTGCTGGATGACCATTTTGATATTTCTGTGGTCTCTAGTATCTTGGAGTAGCTAGAAGAAAAAACAAAAAATCGTGGAACTGTAACTCACCAAACTTTAAAATCTGTTCTATTACTACTTGTTAAAATGTACTTGGAAATTTGTTGCTTTTTGTATACATGTTATATTTCACAATAAAAAAAAGGTTATAAAAAAAGTCAATTGTGATGATAAATGCACAGCTATATGATAATATTGCATAGCACTGGTTGTATACTTTGGACGATTACATGGTATGCGAATATATAATATATATCAATAAAAATTTTTTAAAAAATCCTTTCATGTGAAAAAACAAGCAAATAAACAAACACTTTCCATAGCTCCTTCTTTCCCTCAGGCTAAAGTACAAACTCCTCAGTCTGGCACTCAAGGCCCTGGCTGGCCTGGTTTCTGCCACCCGTCCAGCCACCTCATCCTTTGCCCCCACTTCAAGCACAGCAAAAGCTCCCAGGGTCATGTCTTTGCTCACAAAGTTCCTCCTTCCACGACCTCCTCCCTTACCTTCTAACACCTTCATCATTACAAGAGCTTCCACTAAGTCAGGGCTTCCTTTGTGCTCCTCTGTGCCAAGTTAAGTGTTAGGTGCCTTCATTTAATCCTGAGATGCTCAGAGAGGCTAAATAACTTCTCTAGGGTCACAAAGCTAGCAAATGGCAGAAACGGCCCTGGTCTGTCTGACTTCAGAAGCTGTGTCCCTGACCACAACCGTCTACACTCCAAGGCCCTGTCCTCTCTCCTCCAGGAAGGAGCTCCCCCAGCTCTCTTTGAGGTCCACAATTCTTCCTGGCTGATCAGTTCTCTGCCAGAGGGAACACCAGCTGGTAGCGCCCAGGATCTACTTACCCATCCTGGCGTTTTCTCAGCGTGAAGTGGCCATGATGGTTATTGCGCTCATCTCACAGTTTGAGAAACAAAGATCCAGAAAGGGGTAGCAACTCACCCACGATTGCCCAGTGAGTCAAGGGCAGAGCCAAGCTTAGCACAAGCTTCCTGCTCCTCTCTCCCCAGACTTGCTCTGGCCTTACCCCCAGCTGGGTCTTTCTCCCTGTGGCCATGGGCTACGAGAGGAGGGGCTGATGCAGTTCTCAAGCCCATCTGCAGTACATTCTAGCTTCTCCGCTAGGCTAACTCCAGACTCTCCCCATCTGCCCACTTGGCTGGCCCTGTCCAGCCTGAGAGGGGAGAGTGCTCTGGAAACTCTCACTGCCTGTCTCTGCTAAGGGTGGGGTGCTATGAGGGGGGACTCAGGACCTGGGCCTTGAGCACCATGGTGGGGGTGGGGTGGGGATGGGGGCAGGAGAGGGCACTGGGCACATGAGAAATTCTGCTGGGCCTCTCTGGAGAGTTCCTAGATAGCTGAGCGTGGAGGCCAGACACTGGTTCAAATCCCAGTTGTGCTGGTCCCAGCTGTCAGGCCTGGACACACCTCTTAACACCCAAACCTGAGCCTCAGTGTAAGGACAGTGCCTGTCTCAGAAAGTTGTTGAGACAGTTAAATGAGATGATTTAAACTCATTTTAGAGATAATTAAAAGAAAGAAGAGTTCAGTAGGAGAAGAAGGTAGAGAGGCCAAGGGATCTGAGGAAGGTGAGAGGAGTAGAAAAACCCACAGGGATAGTGGGCAGGGGCTGTAGATGGCATGATCACAGTCAACTGGGCCACAGGTGGAGTTTCCCTACCCTCAGAGAGGAGGCCAGTCCAGGGACCCTCCCCTCCCCTCCCCGCCCCAGCCCAGATCAGACTCCCACCACACACTCTCTCTCTCTCTCACCCTTTACAGAAATTGCCACATCCCTATCCCTGCACAGGGTGCTCGGGGACTCAGTGGTCGGACCCTTCCATGCCCACCTGTCTGAGCTCACTGTCAAGGTTGGGTGGGGGCATTAGACCCAGAAGTAGACAGTGACAACTCAGGGGTGATGGAGGCTGAAAGAGGCATAAGCACCAGGGCTGAAGGAGCCAAGAGGGCTCCTAAAGGGAATGGTGGTCAAGGAAGGCTTCCTGAAGGAGGAGAAGACACCTGAGCTGCAAGCTGGAAGAGGAGCAGCAATCAGGCGGGTAGAGAAAGGAGAAAGAGAGTGAACAAAATGGGGACAAGAGATCCTACAGCATGTGTGAATTGTCAGTCATCCTTGCGGCTTGAGTGGAGTGGAGAGGGCAAAGCTGGATTAGGGACAGCTTAGAAGCTTGGAAGTTATCCCCTGCCCACTCCCAAATGTCCTCCAAGGGGCTGAAAGACAGGAGATCCCCTAGCCTTGCCTGGTGTGCTTTCTGGACCACTGGTCTGAGAAACAGCTGTGGCGCTGGGAGGGTGGCAAAGGGGCAGGTAAGTTCAGATGCTATCAGCAGGCCCTGTTGTGTGAGGCCTCCTGGGGGTCCTTTGGCTCTGTAGCCCCCTCTCAGAGGCTTTCTCCCTTTTGAGAGCCCTTAGGGCCCTGAATGCAGAAATATCTTCTAGAGTTGAGCCCAGAGCCTCTGAATGGTGCCCTCAGATCAGCCAGGCCAATCTGTCCTCCTTACAGCCGAGGAAACTGAGGCTCTAAAAGAGGAAGGGTGTTACCTCGGGTCTGGTGCTCTCATTATTTTCAGTGTAGGTTGAGCACCTCCACTCCCACCCCAGGGCAGGAATTCAAACCTCCTCTCCCACCCCTGACCCAGGGCAGCCCAGAGCTTTGGGAGATGGTAGGCCAGGAACTGAACAAGTTCAGAGCCATAATGCCCTGAACTCATCCCGCCCTATCACACCCAAATGCCTCCAGCCAGAAGCTTAGGTTTGGCCTCCAACTTGGAACCACCCATGCTGTGCAATCTTGGCCGCGTCACTCTCCCTCTCTGAACCTCAGGTTATTTCTTGGTAAAATGGGGAGACACGCTGCTACATGGGGCAGCTTATGAGGGGTAAGAGAGACGGGGGACAGGTGGGAGCTTTGTGGAGCTAACAAACTGTGTACTGCCCTGACGTGAGGCCTGCCCCGGCCCATCACTGCAGTGTGATGCTGGTACACATAAGCCCCGGGACACTTCTCAGCAGGGGGGCCCTCCAGGATGTCTCTTGAAGAGGTCATGGGCAGGGCAGTCAGGGAAGGCCCCTGGAAGAGGAGCTATGATAAGGTTTGAAGAGAAGCATGAAGGGCCCAGCATGGGGGAAAAGAGTAAGAATGGGAACCTAAGGGATAAAATGGACAAAAGTGTAAAATATTTTGTGAGGGAGTCCATGATTCTAAGATTGTTTCTTTGAGTGCTTCCTGGAGCCATTGATTTTTAGATTCCAGTTCCAAGAATCTGTGATTACAGGAATGAATAGTAAATGTTTCTTCAACTCTTTTACTCTTTGCTTCTGATAATCTTTGGTTTTGAGATTCTCAGAACCACAGGAATCTGGATTCTCAGAGTGACCGGTCACAAAACACATTCAGAGGAGCCATAAAGTCCAATGCCTCCAAGTGCTGGCCTGAGAGGGTCCCTGTGAACCCAGAACTGTATGAAAGACACAGACATGGACTAAGACCACCTGAGTGATCAAGCCATGACTAAATAAACCCAGTGACTATAGAGTCAGAGCAACCCTTGCTGGGCCCAGGGAGGTGGTCAGGGAGAGCTTCCCAGAGGAGGGGTCATTTCAGTTGGGCCCTGATACATGAGTAGGAGTCTGTCATTAGAGGACTCCAGTAGGACGACATTGAAGATAGTAGGAGTGGCAGTGGCATGAGAATATCAAGGGAAGGCTAGAGGGTTATGAATGTGTGGAAACCTGAGGGACTCCCAAGGAAGGGCTCAAATGTGAGGCTGAGGAGCTATCCCGAGGGCGATGGGGAGCTATGGCAGGGCTTAGGTAGGGAAAGACATAGTTAGAGTTGACCTTAACAAAGATGATGCCACATAGAAAGTGGATTGGACAGGGGAGCCTAGAGGGAAGGGGACAAGGGAGAGGAGACTGTACAGACAATGGTCTAATGAAAGGAGCTGCTTCTTCCCTGCTTCACAGGGAGCCTGGATTCCTTGTGAGACGAGGTACATCCCTGCCCTGCCCAACACCCAGCCATCGCAAGACTCCTCCCACAATCTGAAGCTGGGAGGCTGGGGACTCACCAGGAAGCCGTGTTAATGACAGCAATGTCCCTGGAGACTGGGAGAGCAGGGAGGGTCATACAGGCCCAGGGAGTCTGAGCGAGGCCTTCCTCCCCAGATTCAGATCTAGGCCTCCCTTTCTAGGGAGCTGCAAGAACACTGACAGGTTCCTGGGCCCAGGATTAAGGAAAAGGTAGCTGAGGTCCAGGCTGCCCACTCTACCAGCAGCGACACCAGCTCCTTATTCCTGATCAGGAATGACTCAGGCCTAGGAGGATGGGATAACAGATGAATGCACTCTGCTCAAGAACCAACTATGGCTCTCTCTGCCTCCAGGAATAAGGCCCTCCTCTCCATTTGCTTGTCCAGGCATAGCCTGGCCTAGTCCTGCAACTGGCATCCAGGATGAGTACAGAGGTCAGAGAAGGTCCCCACAGCCAGCCTGCCCAACAGGGCCCAGAGGTGGGGAGAGGTCAGGCCTGGGGATGCAAGAGCAGCCCAAGAGGAAGGTGTAGGGCCACGGGGTATACCAAGCAAACACAAAGAATGTGGTTTGGGGAGAGGAAAGATTTCATCAGAGGCACCTCCTTTTTTTCCTCCCCACCCCTGATCAGAAATGCTTCTCTGTTCCTGCGGGTAAGCCTGGGCAGGCGTTATCTTATCAACGGCCCGGTAATCAGGCGAAAAGCGAGCCCCAAAGACAGGTTCTCAGGGCAGGAGGACCAGGCTTCATCCAGATGGGGCTTCTGTAACATGGATGTGAAAGAATAAGACGGAACAGGTAGGCAGGAGCCTGGACTTCCACCCCGGTTGTGTGACCTCAGACAAGGCACTCTCTGAGCCCCTATTTCTTCATCTGCAAAATGGGAATAATAATTCCTTTCTTACAGGGTTGGTGGAGGACAAAATGAGGGACATTTGTAAACTGTTCATAAATACAATCGTTACTAGTAATCTGATTGCAGGATGGGGGTGGGGGGACAGGGCGAGCAAGACATTCAATAATTTAAAGTCCAGTAACCAGCACAATGCTTGTTCTTGCGCCCCATGTTCTATTATAGTCTTCAAAGTGCATTTAAGCCTTATGAGCATCACATTCCTCCCCCATGTCTTTTAATTGGCCTTCAAAGCCCTTTCCCATCAGTGGGAAAGGTATCCTCATAGCAGCCTTGCATACAAGGAGGCAAAGATCATCACGCCCATTTTACAGATGGGAAAACTGACACCTAGAAGTACTGTGGCCTCTTTAAGAGCTACAGCCACAAGAGAAGCTAAATCAAAGCTTTTGTGCGGTCACTCCCAAGGCCTTAGTGATGCCCCCACATTCTTAGGTGATTCTTGGGAGATTGAAAAGGTTTAGAACCCTGTGCTTCCTAGGTAGGAGAAAAACAGAAAGAAAGGAAAGGACCCCAGCTTTACTCTGCAGCCCAACCTTGGCAGCCATTTTTTGGGGTCATCCACAACGATCCCCCAATCCCTCTGGCAAGACCCCAGCACAGCCCAAGGCAGAGAGGAGTGGAGAGCATGACACACGCCCTGCTCCCCACACCCTCTTACATGCAGGACCATACTGGTTCTGGCCTCCTTTAAGAGGTTGGCAGGGCAGGAACTGTCCCAAGGTCATCCAGCAAGATGGGCGTAGAGCTAGGATGAGATCACGCATCTCTTGGCTCCCACTGGGGGAGGGAGAATCCTAAGTGTCCCCAAATTCCTCAGCAGAAGCATCTGGGAACTAAGGGCAAGGTGCTTGGCCAAGAAGCAGGGTGTCAGAGTTTAAACAATGCCTGGATGGGCCTAGTGTCATATCATAAATGCCCTGATCCTGACCTCCCTGCACCCGGCACTACCTAATCCATTCGTGCCCTCTAGCCAGAGCAATCTTTCTGAAATACTGATCTACCATGTAAATACACACACACACACACACACACACACACATGCATACACACACATTCACAAACATCCCATGTCTCCCTGTTGCCTTCTGGATAAAATTCAAATTTTCAGCCTGTACACTCTGGGTCCTATGGTGTCCCAGGCCACGCTGTTTTGATAACCTGTATCTCCCACTCTGATGACCTGATTCTGGTTTCCCTACTTGTGTAATGACATGAGTTCCGCTGAGGTCAGGCCCTCATTGGGAAGTTGCTCTTCCCTCAGTTCAGCTCAGCCCTGCACAGGGTGCAGGAAACACAGAAATGAATGAGGAGTGGTCCCTGTCCTCCAAGAGCCCCAGACTTGGGGAGAGACAGACATAGACCAGAACAGTTTGGGGAGAGACCAGGGCTGCACTGGGGCTGCAGAGGCCCAGAAGAAACTGCAACCCATTTGGGGTATCAAGGAAGGTTTCCTGGAGGAAGGGACATCTGAGCTAGGTCCCAAGACTGGATAGTTCTCAAGTTGAGGAGCAGGAGGGCGTTTTAGGCAGTGAGTTCAGCATGTACAATGGTCAAGAGGCAAGAACACCCTAGCGTGTGCAGAAGACTACAAGCAGGTATTGGAGAGTGAGGAATCAGGTGGGAGAGGGGGCCAGAGAGGCCAGCAAGAACCATTTCACAGAGGACCTGAGTTTCAGGCTAAGGGGTTTCGGTCCTGTCTTGTGAAAGTTTAGCCCAAAGAGGGATAAGGTTGGTATTTTAGTTTCAGGAGTCCCCCTCCAGGGGCTGAAACCTCAACCCAAAGCTGTGAGCCTGCCCAGGGGACATTGGTGCCGACAAGACCCGCGCACGTCGGCCTCCCTAAAGCTCTCAAGTTGTGTAAATTATTATTCCCTTTTTATAGATGAGACCTCTGAGGCTCAGAGAAGGGACCTGTCCTGCCCAGAGTCACACAGTGGCTGAGGAAAGATCGGAACAAAGGTCTGTGTGGCTTCAGAGGTTTTTCTTGGGCTCTGCCTGCTCAAATCATCTCCTTCCCCTTCTCCCCTGCCTCCACCCCCCCCCACTGAAAGATAACTGAGACTTTCCCAGGCCTCAACTTCTTCCAGCCTAGATTCAAAACAAGCCAGGTACCTCAGCTGTGGGACCAGAGAAGCTGGCAATGCCCAGCTGAGGGGAATGACTGCCACGGACTCCAAAGACCCAGTCCACAACAGGGCCTGGCCCTTGCGCCCAGCTCTTGGGGTGGCAGTGTGTGTGTGAGGGGTGGAGGGGGGGGGCAGAGGCACTTCTCCCCAGCCCTACCCACCCCCCCCGACTGACTCTACAGCACCACCTGCCAGATAAAAGTCCCCCTCACCGGGGCTTAGCTGTCCTTCCACCGCCACTGCCCGCACCGCAGCCCACCCCCACCCCCTCCAGGTTCCCCCCCACCCCCGTCCCCGTCCCGGTCATACGGACCGGTGGGTTCGCTGCGCGTTTGGGACGTTCCCAGGTCTCGGGCTGCGGCCCCCTGCCCCCGGGGCGCCCACACCAGCACCCGCACACAGACGAGTTCTACAAGTTTGGCTACTTGGCCCGGCAGGGGCGCGCGCACTCACCCGCTCGCTCCCGCACTAACGCGCAGCCTTCCCCCGACCCGCGGTCACCCACCCGGGTCATGTGGCTACACTCACCGAGACCGACGCTCCAGGGGAGACCAAGCACGAGCCGACGCACCCGCGCGCCGACCCTGGCCAATCGCGCGCGTACCCGCCGGCTCGGAAACTTGCCCAGCTCAGACAACCGCGGCCGCCGGCGCTCTCTCCCCGCCCGGGGCCCGACCCGCCGCTTCCCCAGGCCGCTCCGGGTCCTCCGTGGTCTCCAGGCCGCGC
>PVIY010031821.1:0-29566 GCA_004026745.1 Myrmecophaga tridactyla | reverse complement strand
GTTTTTATTGTTTATAAAATAAAGGTGTATTTTCCCATGAGAACTAAGATCTTTCTTGGCTCTGAACTCCCATGAATCTCTGGGAGACAGTGAAATGTCACATGGCCCTGTCCCACTTCTATGTTCTATGCCAACCTCCTACTTTCTGTTCTGACACTTGGCTGCCAGGTCAATACCACCATTTATATTATGTGCATGGTGAGACTAAAGGTTTATAGCCTGTGATATTCACCCCAGACACGTTAACCATATAGCTGACTTAATGGAGTTGACTGATTTTAAACAAATATAATTATATATGGCAATCTATTCACAATCCCCAGTGTGCTTCAAATACATAGGGATAAAATGGGCAGAATCTCACAAAACCACTTCTCTATAAATCAGACAACTGGGTAAAATTCATTCACATATACTGAAATAATTGCCAAGACTAACCGAAGAAATCTTTCATATAGATGACCAGATGCAACGGAGAAAATATTAATTATGTCATCTTTCTCTGGTTTTGCTTCCTCAGTCTTCTGTCCTCCTGTAAAGCTCCTATAATAATAAAGGTAAAATCAAGAACTCTTTGAATTAATGTTCTAAAAAATGATCATAGTGATGAATACACAATAATATGATGATATTGTGAGCCACTGTGCACCATGTATGGAATGTATGTGTGTGAAGATTTGTCAATTAAAAAAAAAAAAGAAGAACTTTTGAAATACTGGTACAGAAACAGCCCTTTAAGAGGAGGTGCAAAGAGATGCTGCTTTCACCTTCCCATACTGTCCTGAGGGGGGGGTGCAGAGGAACAGGCAGCAGGTCCCCCACACCCCCAGAGAATTCAAGGCCAACAACAACAACCCCCAGGATAACAAGGATGCTGACGACAAGCACTGTACTGTTCTAGGAAACAGTATGAACCCCAGTACTGTGGTATGCAATTGGTACAATGGAAAGAAACTGAATAATAAGTGGTCAATACTCCAAAGAGCAGGTACAATCCAATGAGAGTCCAGAAGTTTGGAACATAAGTAGCATCACCATGAAGAGACATTAATCTTTTTTAGTTAGTCAACTGGAAAATGTTCATCAACTCTGAGTACAGGGGCAAGATCTAGCTGCACAAAGCAGAATCTGAAGCCCAGGTAGGGATGGCTCTTACAGTCTCAATTTTTCCTTAAAAATATGCCTTTTGAAAAATGATGCTGTCTTACCAACTGAAGGAGTCCCAAAATCCAGATTCATCCTCACTAGTTCCATCGCTCAGCAAGTCCTCATTCACCTTGTCTGCCTTCTTCTGAACCTGTAACCATACATAATGATCCTTACTCCCCTAGTGTGGTTGGATAGTTAGATTCATTTGTCAACTTGGCCAGATGAAGGCACCTAGTTCTGTTGTTGTGAACATGAGCCAATGGTGAACCTCATCTGTAGCTGATTACATCTGCAGTCGGCTAGGAGGCATGCCTGCTGCAATGAATGATGTCTGACTTAGCTGGCTGGTGCTTATATGAGAGAAAGCAATGTAGCACAGCCCAAGCAGCTCAGCGTACTTCATCTCGGCACTCGCAGCTCAGCTTAGGCCTTTGGAGATGCAGAAAGGAATCACCCCGGAAAGATGTTAGAACCCAGAGGCCTGGAGAGAAGGCCAGCAGAGATCACCCTGTGCCTTCCCATGTAAGAAAGAACCTCATTTGAAAGTTAGCTGCCTTTCCTCTGAAGAACTAACGAAATAAATCCCCTTTTACTAAGAGCCAATCGTCTCTGGTGTGTTGCATTCCAGAAGCTAGCAAACTAGAACAGTGGTTAATGAACATGAAACTGATTTTCACTGGACATACTTTATGGGAACTGTCAACAATAGGGAATAAGCTGCATTGTTATCAATTAATTCTCCCACAAAAAGGATGACCCAACCCAGAGTCCAAAAGTTTCAATACAGTTTCCATGTGATGTTCACACTAGAACCTTAAGTGAGGAGATGGAGACCTCTTTTAATCAGACAAGAACTATTTTCAGCTGGTGTAAGGGCAAAGCGCCTCAGTTTAGCCATGTAGGTGGTAGTGTGAGAAAGGCAGGAGCACAATTCACCAGGCTGGCACTATCTGTAGACAGATATCTGCAGAGTGCAGCCTATAGCTCGCCTGGCAGACAGGTATCATCTTGCCTCATGCCCCCGGCTCGGGATTTAGTGGCATGAAGACACGCTGCATCTTCTCTGTTGCACAGGGACCACAGTCTTGCTCAGCATGTGATTTCACTGCTGTAGATTTTACTGTGGGTTACAACTGTTTATTCATAATACCTTTTACTTGAATTTAGAACATCAATGACAGTCAAAATTCTGAGAACCGAAAAAAATGAAATTCAGCTACCATTTTACTATTGTTTTTGGAATTTGCACTGAGAATAAAACAATCAGTGAAAATGTGACTTGTGACTCTATAAGCAACACAGTGAGAACATTTTATACAGAACAGGACTTATATCGCTCACTGAAATTACCCAAGAGGTAAAATTTCAGTTGAAGAAAGCCATGAATTCATATTGACAAAAGACATTTTGTATTTAAAGAAGCATTCCTATAAATGCTAAAGTAAAACCACAAAGGTAAATTAAATCTTGGATTCTTATAAAAGAATGATTGCCTTGGTGTATGCCAAACTCACCTTTACTTTAATAATTTTGCTCTTGAAGTTGTTGAGGAGGATAACCACTTCATCAGAATCAGGAGGAGAATCTGTGCCATCATGGCTTAGAGAGAAAAGAATACAATAAAATAATGTAGATATTACAAAATGTGATCCTAAAAATGCAGTATATGGTCTGAAAACAGTCCTCCATATTTGTCTATCATATTTATCAGAAAGGAGTTTTCAGAACAAATTACTTTCTCATAACCTGAAGAAATTCCTAGTCCCTTCGAGCCACAAAAAAGTACTTGTTGAACTCTCTATGCTTTCACATGGGACCTGCCATCAGCCACAGCCCAAACCTCCTCCTGAGTGCTCCTTCCAATCCCAAGTTGTGGAGGGAGAGGCTCCCAGAGCATGGTGAGCACACCAGGCGTGCTAAACAATCACTTACGATCAGGTACTGTTACCATGCATCGGGCCTCACACCCTCCAGAAGTGAGTGTTAGGGTGGATGTGCCACTCCAATCACCACCAGGAATGCTTTACTTTCTACTCTATGACTGGTCATGCCAAAACCTGGCTCTGTTTTATAGCTTTGTAAAAGAACCTACTCTCCCTTCGTGTGGAGGCACACAATCAGTCACATATAGGCCCTGTATTCAATCTGGTGCTTCTACTATGTAGAAAGAACTATAAGAAGCTCTACTTACAGGCAAATGAGGGCAGAATAGGAAAAACTCAAAATAACTTTTCTCTACTACACAAAAGGAATGCTTAAAATTTCCAAAGTAACCGTATTTCAAGATGTTGATGACAGAAAGCCATAATATGAATTCACTGGATTTGTGGTCAGCCAGCAGAGACCAGGGTTCATATTCAAAAGTAAAACTCTGGTGAAGGAGATTCCTGAAGCCTAAAATACTTCAGAGAATGAGAATATCCACAGAGGATGCACAGGAGGAAGGAAACCCTGGACAGGTAGGAAGAGAAGAGAATTCCAAATTCCCAAGGGAGGGTGAAGAGTAGCAAGGAAGAGAGAGTGTGGAAACACAGCAGATTATCTTCTTATGACAGACTGTTTTGTAAAACCTCACTTGGTGAAAACATTATTTGGAGGAGAAAACTTCATTATTTACAATGAAGATGTAAATATAACGCAAAATTCTTCTGTTCCTGGAAGTAAAAAATGTGCCCTAGCTCCAAACTGCTTTCATGCATGTCAAGTAAGAGTTTATAGAGCCAAGACAAGTATACAATAAGAGGGATTTAAAAAAAAAAAAAAAAAAAACTCTAATGGAAATCATTCCCTAAATAAATGGATAAGAAGTCTTTCTACATTACTTAAAACTAATTTAAATGTGTTAAGCAGAATTTAGACCAGCATTTCTTAAAAGCAGGAAAATTTTCTCAGTAGTCACAACACAAAAACCTGGTACTGATCAGTAGGAAAGAATGTTCTGGGGGTACCTGTATACTATCACAGCCCAAGAGAAACCAGTTCTTACACCAAAGTTTTATGCCCAACACTTAGGTGAACTGTGTATGTGCAAATCACTCGCGGTCTAGAAACACACTATCTGGGTGAAAATATTTGACCATTCCTTATTTATTTTCTCCTTCCTCCAATTGTCTCCATTTCTTCCCTGATTTTCATCACAGTGAGAAGACATGATGCTGGGAGATGTAAGAACATACAGAGGAAATACTGCATAAAGAAGGTAACTATACTAATTAGTATTTACACCTCTTATTATTCAATTATACCCTGTTAATCCTTCAATAATTGATTTCCTGGAAAAAGCATTGTTTTTCATCACCATACATACAACTGAAAATTAAATTCCCACTGTCTGGCTCACTGCCAGTGTAGTATTCAATTTGCACTCATTAGCATTTTGAAATATTCTGTAAAGATGCATCTGAACAACCAAATCCTACCTGTAGATTCTATAAATATCTTCAGAGCGTCCCTTCCTAAGTCTGAGAATCCAAGCTCCTGGGTTTGCTTTTAATTGAAAGTATCCCTAGAACAAGAAGAAATACCAAATGTTAGTTGTCTTTGAAAAATCAAAATGCTGTTTCTGAGGGACAGTTATGTTTTTTTCTGTACTATTAGTTACCTGTATTTTAAACAAGATAATTAACAAATCATCGCTACTCTTAAAAACAAAAAGCTTCCCATTAGAAACTAGCAAAACACAAGGCAGCCAAGCCAAGAAGCCTGAACTTCAGATATGCATCAATGAAGATCATTAAGGTGTGACAGGTCAGTTGCAAACCTTCAATGAAAGGAAAAAGGCTGTTGGTTCATGAGCAATCCATTTTCAGGAATCAACTTAGCTAGAGCAGCCATTTTTACTTCTAAGTTCATGGGTAATGTAACTCTTATCTATGATACAAGTTTAAAGAAATGAATGATTTTTAGATGGACCCCATTCAGGCAATCTTGCATTGCAGTCTCATCTCCTGACTCAGAAACCTAACTGCACTGCGATGAAATGCAGCGTCCAATGAGCTCAGCTGCAGTATTCCACCTGAGGCCAGCTGCTCACCAGATTGGCCATCACAATGGTGTCGACGATGACCGGGTGGGCTGAGGTCCCTAATGTAAACTGCAGTCCTCGTGGGGGCTGGCCTGTGGTGACATCATAGCAGTGCCCCTCTAGTAACAAGTACTCCAGCTCATACTCCGCAGCCACTATGCCATCCACCTGCAACAGCAAAGTTATATTACTTAAAGAGTCCTCAGCAATTAAAAGAAATAGAATACAGGGGTAAGGAAGACATTGTACATATGTTAGAACTTCACCTACCCTCTGAGACCAAAGGAAGAGAGGTTTGTTTGTCCAGAACCTAAATTTTCTGCAACATATAACCTGTCTGGATAGATCATTTAAACAACCCAAACACAGGGAGCCCAGAATGGAAATGAGGGCTTGTAATTCTGCATAGCTTCATGTAAGGCCTGTATACATCCCAGAGTATGTTGAGCAGTAATTAAAAAGTATTGGCAAGGATCTTTGAGGGATGGAAGAAAAAATATGTAACTATTAAACTTTACTTCCAGGGAAACCCCGATACTGTATCAAACATTAGAGACTCCCAAGTCAATAGGTCATGCCCTTGATTTTGAGGCTTGCTCTCATAAAGCTTATTTATGTAGTGGAGAAGCTAAGCCTACCTATAGGTATGCCTAAGAATTACTTCTGGGGGACCTCTTTGCCTAAGAGTTACTTCTGGGGGACCTCTTTTGTTGCTCAGATGTGGCCTCTCTCTCTAAGCCCAACTCTGCAAGTGAAATCATTACCCTCCCTGCTACGTGGGATATGATATCCAGCAGGGGTGAAAGTCTGCCTGGTAGTGTGGGATACGACTCCCAGGATGCCAGGCCCTGGCACTGTGGGATTAACAATGCTGTCCTGACCAAAAGGGGGAAAAGAAGTGCAACAAATAAGGTATCAGTGGCTGAGACAGTTAATATAGAGTTGAGAGGCTACTCTGATGCAAGCTTTAGCTAGATATTGCTATTTATCATGGGTTGCCAAATCCCAACCAAAACTATTTCTCTCAACCCTAAAGAACACCTAGGGCTTTATCTCAGATTCTACAAAGGTTCCGTGCAATATGATTACTTTCCAGAAACCTGCACCTCCAGATGGGTTCCTAGGCCAGATAAGTCCTGAAAACCCAGAGGGGCCAGCCTCCTCAGAAAATCAACTAGTTCTGTCCCCCTAAACCGTATTATCAACACCCTTTTCCAACATGAAAAAGTCAGAATGGGCACAGCTCAAATACCCCTAAAGATTGTTAGAAAGATCAAAGGAGAAGCTAGAGTTATAACAGAAGATAGGATTTAACGAAGGAGTATGACTCCTCTATAATCAGACTGCTATTTCTTTTAGTCTCCAGTGTCTTGGAGCAGCTAGAAGGAAAAACCTAAAAATGTTGAAGTGTAACTCATACCAAACTTTGAAATCTGTTTTACAACTCTGAAGTCTGTTCTGCAACTAATTGTAGAATAAAAATCTGAGAATATACTAAAAACAAGTGAACTGTGTACTTTAAAGGGTCATTTTATGGTATGTGAATTTTATCTCAAGAAAGCTCTTAATTAAAAAAAAAAATACAATTATACCTGAATACTAAGACCTTAGAAGCCTGCCTAGACCGTGATTAGTCTCATCAATCCAAGACTGTCTTGCACACCAACACATCTTAAAAAGGTTTTACACATGCATTAGATATTTGGAAGTAATGGCATTCTTACCTCTTCTAAATAAATATTATCGAGATCATAGGGTGTTCTGACAGATTCCACCATCCAACTCTCAGGTGTGTTCAAATTCAGAGTGAAGAGAGGAGACTGTGGCATATCCAAAAATTTTGCTATTGGACCCTTAGCAAAGCTATTGTCTGAAGTGAAAGAAATCTCTGGTTCTAAGACATAACGGTAAAAGCTGAAATGGAGAAAGTAAGCTGTTAGACTGTTTCTAAGCAAACACAGATTTGCTTAGAAACATTCACTGAGGTAAACAACTAGTTTAAAACAAACTAGATTTGGAGGAAACTACTTTCAGACTGGGAAGATTCTGTCCAAAACCATCTTTTGGCCCAGTTTTGTCTCCTGCGGTTGTTTATAGAAGCACGAGACAGGAAAGAGAGCTAGGGTTGAAGGGAAAGAGAATTCCTTCTTATACTATTATGAGTAGCTGCTGCTGGGATTGCAATCACTTCTTGAGTATTTTCCTCCCATAATAGGAGAAAACCTCATTTTCTTATAAAATTAAAGTCCTAAATGGTAACTCTGTTCTCAGGATAGGCCTGAAAACACTATATGTAATAATTTAAATATATACGAGAACAATGGTGGGAGCTGAGAAGCCTTTTTGGCACTGTCTCCTTACACTTGGAATTGTTTGTTTGTTTGTTAGCATGGGCAGGCACTGGGAATCAAACCTAGGTCTCTGGCATAGCAGGCAAGAATTCTGCCACTGAGCCGCCACTGAGCCACCACTGCCCACTTGCACTTAGAATTGCTAAGTTAGGAATCTCCTATAGTCCTAATATTTGCCATATACTATTACTACTAACTTACCAATTTTCTCATAAATGATCACTTGAAAGCTCATGACAGTAGATAGCTAAATCTGTTCTTTTCAAGATATATGAAAAAAAGCCTCATCAAGCTTCCTCTCTCTATATATTCTAACTTGAAATAGCTACTTTTCTTTTAAGATGAAAAAGTATAGGCAAATGTCTTTCTGCTCCAAAAGCACATTTTGACTATGTCAAGTCAGTAACCACATTGAGAATTTAGAGAATCATAAAATTCTGACAGTAAAAACAACAAAAAAAAAGAAAATCACAAGTACAACTTCTGGTCTGTTGTCATCTAAATTCTCTCATACCTATGCTAAGTTCTTAGAACTTCCAATTAGAGCAGGAATTTGCTAACACTGAACTTTCAGTAAATGACCTTTGTAGACATGATGTCCATCTGTAAAACTGTTTAACAATCAATATCAGCTTTTAGATTCAGTATCATACTTTCAAGTTTCTTTTACCTTTTTAAAGGCATGTCAGAAAGTTTTGATTGGCAGTTCATAAACACTCTTAGGTTCATGTTTATCAGCTGAGCCAAAACCTAAAACAGCAAATAAGATGTCAAAACATAAAACTTCTCCTACAGAGGAAGTGACTGATATTTGAGGCAAAACATTTACATTTTCTCTTCAGAGAAAGAGAAAATTTCTTAATATTTAAGAAAAAAAAAGATACAAAGATAATAACTATCATAAAGGTACACTGGAGAAGTTTCTGGAAATTGCCATTCTAATGCAGAATCTAAATCACACATACATATATCTTGGCCAAGAACATGGGAGGCAGGCTCTTACAGATCCCAGCCATCATATCCACAAAGTTTAAGGCACAGCCATGGTAAAGCAACAGAGAGATCACAGATGTCAAGCTACACAGGACAGGTTAAAAGGTTCATCAGTGCAACTTACATACTCTAGCATGAAAAAACTAGTATAATCAACTAAACTTATGGTTAACAGGTTAGTTTAAGGTTTAAGTATTTGCTTAAGGTAACAATGAAATATTACTTTAAGAAAAATTTCAACTCTAAAAAGAAAAAAAAAATTGAAGCACCTAACCATGTTTTGTGCAGAACTCAAATGTACTTAAAATTCTAACATCTTACACTTATCTAAAAGACAAGCTATAACAAAATAAATTCATGCTCATTAAAAAAAAAAAAAGGAAAACGAAAAAGCAAACTTTTACCTTTTTAATTCCTTGCTATTAAAACATGGCATAACTCAATTCAAACATTTTATTTTGCTCTAACTTCCTTTATTAATAACGTTTTATTTTTTATTGTGAAAAATAATGTACAAAAAGGCTTTGAAATATATATCTTTTAATTACATGAGGTAGCCAACCAAACTTATACCAATTTTCTAAGGGATGCTGTTGTTTTCAGAGCCATTCTTTATGGAGACATATGCTGTTTCCAAGATGCCCTGCTGCATTGGTTAATACCCTTTTGACCATAACAAAGGGAACCAAGAAAGCTCTCAGAGTTACAGGGTCCATAACTACCACATAAAGTGGCCTTAGCTTCTGTTCCTACCAAGAGCAGTGAAGCGAGTCTCTGTGCTTCTCTGGTGACAGGGTCAATAACAGCCACAACATCAAAGTATGTCTCCCCATCCTTCGGCCTCAGTTTAATTGCACTAACAAGACAAAAAAGACAGACCATTAATGTGGAGGGAACAGGAGATGAAATTAGCTTTTCTCTTATTTTAACCCCCTTTGCTCTAACGGAAAATATACCAGTCCTCTTAACATTTCAAGATAACTTAGATTTAGAACAGCCAGTCTCCAATGGTGGTCAACTATGTGATTATGTCTGCCCCCAAAGTCTGCAAACCCTGAATGGCTCAGGCACACTCAAAAGAGACTGAAAGATTTGTGTGAAGACTGGAAAAACAGCTTGAACTTGTATGTAACTAAAAACTGCTATGAACTTCAGATGATAGCATCTGACAGTTACAGAACATTGTGACAATATTGTTATTTCTTGGCAAGAAAGGTATGAGGAGGAAAGGAATAAACGGATTTTATAAAATAATAGAAAGGACATAAAACATTACAGAAAACCTCTCAAACAGAGAAGAATGGGGAAAAAAAATATGCTGCCTCATCATTTAACCCAATCACTTTGTTGCATTCCTATTTAAGTCTTTTTACAGATTTACACACCTGCATAAAATCAGCTGCAACTATAGAATATTGGCAACTTTATAATCCTTTCCTCTCCCCACCACTCTAATCATAAATTTTTTATGCTGTTAGACATCAAGCATTCTGTATAAGGAATATTTTGCCAAGTTTATTCTGCCATAGTTTATTTAAGCAACTGCTTATTGCTGGACATTTTAGAACTTCATCTATTCTTTGAGACCACGGGAAGAAAGGTTTATTTTGCCCAGAACCTAAATTTTCTACAATACATAATCTAACTAAACCTGTCAGGACAACTGAAACACAGGGAGCCCAGAATAAGAATGAGGGTCTTTAATCTTGTATAGCTTAATGTAATGCCTGGATACATTCCAGAGTATATTAAACAAATAATCAAAAAGCATTGGTAAAGTCCCTTGAGGGATAGGAGAAAAAAGATGGAACTATTAAATTTTACCACTGGGGAAATCCCTGATACTGTGTCAAACACTAGGGAAACTCAAATCAATAGGCCAAGCCCTTGATCTTGAGGCTTGCTCTTGTGAAGCTTACGCATATAGTGGAGAAGCTTAGCCTACCTATAGGTATACCTGAAGAGTTACTTCTAGAGGACCTCTTTTGTTGCTCAGATGTGGCCTCTCCCTCTCTAAGCCCAACTCTGCAAGTGAAATCACCACCCTCCTTCCTACATGGGACATGACATCCAGGAGTGAAAGTCTCCTTGGTGGTGTGGGAGATGACTCCCAGGGATGAGTCTGGCCCTGGTACTGTGGGGTCAACAATGCCATCCTGACCAAAAGGGGGAAAAGAAGTGTAACTAATAAAGTATCAGTGGCTGAGAGAGTTCAAATAGAGTCAAAAGGCTACTCTGGAGGTCATTCTTATGCAAGCTTCAGTTAGACATTGCTACCTATCATAACTTGCCAAAGTGCAACCCAAACCATTCCAACCAATCCTAAAGAACACGTTGGGCAATATATAAGATTCTACAAAGGTTTCATGCACTAGTGTAACTATCAAGAAACCTACAACCTCCAGATGAGTTCCTGGACCAGGTAAGCCCAGCCTCTCTAGAACATCAACTAGTTCCATCTCCCTACCCCAAACTATTGAAAGCCCCTTCCAACACAAAAAAGTTAGAATGGCCATAGCCCAAGTACATCTAAACAGTGGGACAGAAGGATCAAAGGTGATGGTGGAGTTATGCAGAGAAGGTAGGGTTTAACAAACGAATATGATTGTTGAGTCATTAAATTGCTATTTCTGTTAGTTTCCAATATCTCAGAGCAGCTAGAAGTAAAAACCTAAAACTGTGGAACTGTAACCCACACCAAACTCTAAAATCTGTTCTAGAACTAATTGCTGTACTGTGCTTTGAAATTTATTGCATTTTTGTATATATGTTATTTATCACAAAAAAGAAAAGCCAATTGTAATGATAAACAAGTATTTATTCCTGCTAGCCTCCTATATTCTGGAACAGCTAGAAAGAAAAATCTAAGAGGATGGTATGGTAGCCCATGACAATCTCTGGGATCTGTCCTGTAACTAACTATTGAAGAGTGCTCTGAAAATTATTGCTTTTTTATTTCTTTCTTTGTGTATATGTTACACAATAAAAAAATATTGTGAACCACTGATTGTACATGGATGATTACATAGTATGTGAATATATAGCATATCAATAAAAAATTTTTGAAGAAAAAAAAAGGAATAAACTTGACCAGTGATTATACACTTTGGATGGTTTATATGGTGTGTGAATATATCTCAATAAAATTGCATCTATAAAAAAAATGCGAAAGGATTTAACTTCACCAAATTTCCAGAAACATATACTGCTTAAATCAATGCTTATCTCTGTTTGCTTTGAACAGTTACTTTCATGTGACTTAATGCTAACTATATGAGTTTGAAAGCATATGTCCTGGGAAAAGCCATATTTTAATCCTGATCCAATCTTATGGAGGCAGTAGTTTCTTTTAATCCCTATCCATCACTGTAGGTTGGTAACCTTTTTAGATTATCTTCAGGTGATGGAATGCCCAATTGTAGGTGTGAACCTTTGATTAGATGGAGATGTGACTCCACCCATTCCAGGTGGGTCTTGTTTAGTTTACTGGAATCCTTTAAAAGAACTGACAGAAAGGACAGAGTGGACAGAAACTTCAGAGCAGAGCTGATAGAGAACAAAGACACAGATGTTTGGAGATTATTGAAGCCCAACAGATGTTGCCCATGAGATGTTAAGCAAGCAGAATCTGGAGAGCGCTAAGGGACCAGCAGATGCCAGCCACGTGAGTACCCAGCTGATAGAGGTGTTCCTGACCCATCGGCCTTTCTTGAGAGAAGATAACCTTTTGTTGGTGCCTTAATTTGGACCTCTTGTTGGTTCCTTAATTTGGAACTATAAACTTGTAACTTATTAGATTCTCCTTTTTAAAAAGCCATTCTTGTTCTGGTATATTGGATTCTGGCAGCTAGCAAACCAACACACTAACCATCATTCTTTTATGCAAGAACACTTACTCAGCGGGATGAAAACAACAGTACAAAACACAACCTTATTAATAACATTAGGTCATTACAATTTAAATGACCATTATTTCAAACTTTAACTGCTTTGCAATTAGCCACTGGAATAACTTGGTAACTGTATTAAAGTGGATGCTTTCTATCTTTAGCAATATTAACAATTATAGTCATTCAGCTGCCAATGGTTATTTCAAAACAACAGTTCAGTTTTTTTACTCTAATACAGCTGTTTTCAAAGGGTGTCCTCCACTCCCAGCGCCATCAGCTTTACCTGGGAACCTACTGGAAATGCAAACTGCTAGGCCTCAACCTGGGTGGAATTTTGTGTGACATATTCATGTTCTGAGCTGATAGGAGGCTAGGCGACTCCTAAAAGACTAAAAATGACCCTGTAAGTCCTTTAACCACCCCATAACTCTATCATGAAAATGGTTACAAGACAAGTAGAATGAGGAACAATATAAACTAATGATACTAAATTTAAATATACTTAGATAGAAAACCAGATTGAGGCCAAAAGTGACAGAAGCAGGAACAAGATTTAGTAATGATACACATTTTCTGGGCCAAGCAGAGCAAATTCAAATAACATACAACCACCTAGAGAGACCTAGGTGGTTGCTTGTCATTACTGCAGGGTGTTGAAAATAGACGGTAATTAATATTTTAAAATTTTAACTTATGTGTGAGACTAAAGCAAAAAATGTTTATTTGGTAAAAATTTATATTTTGATTAGTGCAGTTCCTTATATAACTTATGTGGACAGCTTAACTGAACACCATAGCACATGGAACCTTGAGTAGGGCATAAGATTTTGTAGGTTTGTCCAGAGTGATGCCCCAATAAATCCCAGAGTGATTTGAACAGTGAGTAGAATCATATTTGCAAATTCCCCTTGGGGGAATGGTGAGAAAGGGGTAAAATTCAACTTCCCCAAGTGGTGAATTCGTGATATTCTCACAAGCAGTGGGGACAACCAAAGCAATAGGCTGAGTCCCCAATCTCGGGGTTTGTTCATATGAAACTTAACCCCACAAAGGACAGGTCAAGCCTACTTAAAATTAGGCCTAAGAGTCACCCCCAAGAGAACCTCTTTTGCTGCTCAGATGTGGTCTCTCTCTCCAGCCAACACAACAAGCAAACTCACCGCCCTCCCCCTGGCTACATGGGACATGACTCCCAGGGGTGTGGACCTTCCTGACAGTGTGGGACAGAAATCCTAGAATGAACTGGGACTCAGCATCAAGGGATTGAGAAAACCTTGTCAACCAAAAGGGGGAATGAGACAAAATAAAGTGTCAATGGCTGAGAGATTCCAAAGAGTTGAGAGGTTATCCTGGAGGTTATTCTACGCATTAAATAGATATCACCTTGTTAGTCAAGATGTAATGGAGAGGCTAGAGGGAAGTGCCTGAAAATGTAGAGCTGTATTCCAGTAGCCATGTTTCTTAAAGACGATTGTATAATGATATAGCTTTCACAATGTGACTGTGTGATTGGGAAAACCTTGTGTCTGATATTCCTTTTATCCACCTTATCAACAGACAAGTAAAACATATGGAATAAAAATAACTAATAGGGGGAACAAATGTTAAAATAAATTTAGATTGAAATGCTAGTGATCAATGAAAGGGAGTGGTAAGGGGTATAGTATGTATCAATTTTTTTCTGTTGTCTTTTTCTGAATTGATGCAAATATAATAAGAAATGATCACGATGATGAATATGCAACTATGTGATGATATTGTGAATTACTGATTATATATGTAGAATGGAATGATCATATAAGAATATTTTTTGTGTGGGTACACGTGTAGTTTAGTGGTTAGAAAGCCCACCTTTCATGTGGAAGACCCGGGTTCGATTCCCAGACCATGCACCTCCCCCACCAAAAAAAAGAAAAAAAAAAAGAATGTTTGGTTTGTTTGTCGTTATATTTTTTTTTTAATTTTTTTTAATTAATTAAAAAAAAAAAAGAAGGAAAACACTCCCAGGGGAGCTTCATGAAACAGGAAGCCTGGAGAGAAAGCTAGCAGATGCCATCATGTTTGCCACATGTCCTTCCAGCTGAGAGAGAAACCATGAGCTTTATCGGTCATTCTTGAATGAAGGTAATCTCTTGTTGGTGTCTTAATTTGAACATTTTCAGAGCCTTGCCTTAATTTGGACATTTTCATGGCCTTAGAACTGTAAATCTGCAACTTAATAAACTCCCCTTTTTAAAAGCCAAAAAAAAAGGCAGACACTGACTTAGAAGAGCTGGGGTGAAACCAAAAACTGTATTTCCCACAGGCTCCCAAGTGAGGCCCTGCTGCCCATGGACACTTCAAGGGCAAAGGCACATGAGGATACATATAGCCAGTAATTCAGACCTTTCAGTTACTAGCATCAGTGAAAAAGTTCTGATGCAAATCCAACAAACACTCATTTAACTTACACAATTCCAGTAAGCATTTCCCTAGGTATAATTAATCCTAAATTTTTATGACGGTAGAATTTATAAATACTGCACATTAATTATATAACAAGAATATTGTGGAGAGAAAGATGCTTCCTGGACAAAAAAGGAAAACAAGACAGCAGGTCAATTAGGAAATGTTTCCTGAGCTAGATATCTAGAGAGCGAGTTACTTCCTGATGTAAAGAGCTTGAGGAGATAAGATCTGGGTCCAAGTGGGCAAAATTCAAGGATAAGCAATTTACTTGCTAACAGCAAGAGACATTAGGAGATAGGATCACTGAAAACAGAAAGGGTCCCTATTCTAGTCTAAAATCATCCAACAGTCTGACCACTCAAATAAGATTCCCACGAGGCCTGGCTGTGAGAAAGCATAGGTCCAACAAAACCAAAATCTAATATGCGTGCTATGAATCAAATCAGAATCCTAGAGAGGAAGGGTCCAGGCAGCTGTAGTTAAAGCCTCCCAGGTGTTCTGAGGTACAATCAAGATATGCATTTGTCAGGTAAGGCAAGGGCTACCTATGTCACTGTATGGGGTTCTTCCTAAGGACAACCTAATCCACAGGTAATTGTGAGGAGACAACCCAAACTATAAGACATTCCACAAGCCCACCTGTATGAATTCTGCAAAAAAGTCAATGTCATAAAAGATAAAAACCAGGGAACTCCTCTGGATGAAGGGTGACTAAAGTGGAAGAACAACTAATTGCCCTTGAAGTATCCATGGGCAGCATATTTGACCTAGAACCTCCTCAGCTTCCCAAGAAAAAAAAAACAAGTTATAAATCCTCCACTTTATAATTCATTAGGAGGGAAATTTGTGTTGGGTACAATATTGAAATTCGGCATATATATGTTGACAACATTACTGTGTAATTTCAGCAAATCTGAAGGTTCAAAACTTATTTGGTGAAACAAATTAAGAAATAAAAAAAAAAAAATCATTACCGCCATGAATCTTGAATAGGGGAGGAGATTTTGTTAGTTTGTCCAGGCTAGTATGATGACCCGCTATAGCCCAGAGTAATTTGGGCAGTGAATAAAGAATTTGCGAAGTCCCCTTGGGGGAATGGGGAGAAAGGAGGAGATATTCAACTTCCCCATCTGAAGAACTTCTGATATTCTCACAAGCAGTGGGAGTAATCAGATCAATAGGCTGACCCTCTCGATCTTGGGGTTCGTCCCATGAAAATTATTCTTGCAAATGATAGGCTAAGCCTAGTTAAAATAAGGCCTAAGAGTCACTCCCAGAGAACCTCCTCTGTTGCTCACACATGCTTTCTCTCTGTAAGCCAATGAGGCAAGTGAATTCATCACAAACATGGCATGATGTTAACCAAGGGTGAATCTAGTGATATTCGGGTGTTCACTGAGTATTCTTTCAGCTAATACCTAGGTTTGAAATTTTCCAAAATAAAAAACTGGAGAAGAAAAGGGCAAGGACTTCTTCATAATGCTAAACTTTTGTTAATAGAATAACCTCTGTTTATTCTTGAATATCAGAAAATTAGAACTGGTCTGTTTTATGAAATGTTTTGTTTTCTAAAATACTGCATTCAGAATGTCAACTTTTACATGTACAAGAGCTGTATATATCAGGGTTAAAAACTCCACACCAAACAAAATGTCCAATCCCTAAACTCTGTATGGAGAAATGAAGGAGCTGTTGTAAAAGTCACTTTCAATGCAAGCTTAACGTTCAAGGAGTCGTGCAAGTTCAACATCAATTTTATACCTGTGTCTTTCTTCAAAAAACTGGTATTCGACGCGTGCATCTCCTTTTGGTTGGGCTGAGAGGAGAGCATCCACCTTCATCACCAAGTCACTGGCTCTGAAAGAGGGGGTTAGGAAGAATTTAGCACCTCCCTGATTGAAGACTTAATCAGCCTAAATACCAAACACTGAGAAGACGGTTTGAAAAAAGCAGAGACTTATACCAACAGGCATGAGATAAAGCATCGATTTTTTTTTTTTTTTCAGCTGATTAGCTCCACAAGCCTAGAGAAGTTTCCCTTACGTGAAATGGGAATATACCACCTGCTTTACAGGGCTCTGGTAAGTATTACAATGGCTCAACATACACAGGGCATATTGGTTAATATTATTTACATTTCCGCCCACTCACTTTTAAATAACTTTATTACCTCTTATGATTACTAGAGTAATAAATCACTGGAAAACATTCAGGAAAAAAAAAGAATTCAAAGGAGAAAACTAAGATTATACTCAATATTATTAGCAACAAATAGGCATAAAAACATTTTGGCTCATAATTCTGTATTTTTCAATACATAAGCAAAAATCGGATTATATTATTTGGTAAGAGGCTTTTTCACTTAATATATCATAAACAATGTCTCGTTGGTTAATAAAACAAGGATACATCAATATTTTTAATGATTACATAGTATTATATTTATGGACACATGATAATCATTTAAACCAATCACTATCCAGTTTCACTATTAAAAACACTGCTGTAAAACAACTCAGAAAAGCATTTCTGCTTTCCCCACCCTTTCTAAAGTTGATTTCTAACCAAAATCTTGAACTGAATCATGAGCCTGAAAGAAAGGCTTTAATTTCTTACTTCTTACCCTAAGTAAGAAATTCCTATTTTAAAAAGCCACTGATAAATACATGTAAACTGGAATTGGGCCTATATATATTCTCACTGAACCCAAACAACTTTATGAAATTACCTCTTTTGGTTCAACTTCTCAACACTTGCTCTGAATATGTTTCCTGCAATCTGCCACAACATGGTCACAAAACATTACAAGGGACCCTTGGTTATATAGGTTGGGGTAAGCAGACACCAAGCCCCTTCTGGTTGGCAAAAAACAAGTCTTTTGGGCATAGTTATTAGATAGTTCCCAGAGTAATGAAGAGACTCCCCCAGGCCTCCCCAGAGAGAGGAGAGTAGTCCAAGCTCCTGGGGAACTCTCTAGCCTGCATCAAGGGCTAGAATACACAAGACTTGCAAAGTGACTGCTTTGGCAGCTCTCAAAGTCAACGCTTCACTGAGACATGCATCTTGAGCTTTACAGCTCGATGCTACATGAAAAGATGAAGGGAAAAAAACAGAGGAACTTCTAAATTTTATATTCTCCAACTACACATTATCTCACGTTTAATGCAGAAACTAAGTCTAGATGGCGTTGGGTTTGTTATACAGCATGTGCATGGCCCAGATAAACTATTTTCTTCCATTAAGAGAAATAATTCATTAAAAGTCATTAGCTTATAATAACACTAAAAGGATTAAAAACTAACAACAACTAACTCATCATCGCCTGTGGTGGGTGCAAGGGAAGCAACTCATTATTCTGTACTGGTAAATAAAGGAAAAGAAGTATTTCATCTGCCTTCCCTTTCCTGTATAAAATAAAACTGAAGAGTAACCAAATAGATGATAAGGAAAAGTATCTTTGAACAGAGGTATTCTGAGTAATAAATAACCTAACCTCTCTACTTTTTATATGTCTGGAATTTCCCACAATAAAAAGTTTAAAAGAAAAAAAGGGAGAACCAATTCAGTACTTTAAATAGCAGTTTAAGAAAGAAATCAGCTGGTTTTATTGGAAACATAAATTAAAACTTGAACTGAAGAACACTATTATATTTCAAAGCTCAGGCAGCAGATATGATCAATATGTAATCCTAACATCTACCAATAAACAAAACTCCAATTAACAGCCCCAATGACATGAACTAATTAACTTCTATGTCAACACTTACACATCTTCTTCTACCCGCAGCTGTTGAATATGAGATTTTATTTTCTGTCCTGAAGTTTTTAAGATGATATTTTCTAGGAGGTGGAAATCATCTTGATTAAAGAGCTCGCTATCCTCCAGTGGCCCAATGATCTATGAAGAAAAGAGGCCCGGGTAGTGAGTGCTGAAGAAGAACCTGTAATTAGGAAACAAGGAGCCCTGCAATGTCCTCAACTAGCTTAAAAACCAAATCACTTTGAAGATACCTGACAGGTACATGTGTAAATAAAACAGATTAAGAAACAAAAACAAAACACAAATTAACTCATACAGTTACTTATTAAATTACTTCCTCAACTATATACTCTAGACTTTTTCACATTATTTTACAGAATCACAAAATCACAGTGAATTTCTCACTAAGTCTCACTGAATATAAATAGCAAAGCTGATGGTATATATCAGTGATTCTGCCCTCAGTGCTAAGAGTTTAAAATTTAGTTTGCCTCCTTTGCCTCACTTCGGTAGCTGCAGACACTTCAGATGTGGTCTGTGGACTGCATTAATTACAGAGTAAACCTGCAAGGGCATGGTCCCACAGCATTTGAACACTTTCTGTATCAAAGCCTTGTTGATTTATGTGCTGAGAGTGGCCATATTCTCACAACCCCATATAAGGGCAGGACACAGAGAGATAGCATGAGGTTTCATACAGGGACTTCGATGTTAAAAAGCATATTCCTTTGAAATAAAGGGGGCAGAAAATGATTGTCAGCACTTTGTAAGCCCTAATCACCTTTGGAGAAAGTGTGGCTGTTTGAAGAGATAACTAGCTTCAGAGTAGAGTGCTGCAAAGACTGTTCATTGATCTAACTTGAAGTCAAGCTTGGCCCAGGACAAAATCCTCACCCGTCCATTGCTGATCACCGCCCTCTGTCCCTTCTTCAGCTTCAGAACCTCCCTGCAGTACATGGCATGAGACAAAATGAAATCCATTTTGGAAGACTCAAAGACCTCTTTAAAAAGACTGAAATCCATGCCCTAGGAAAGTAATTGTTGTTAAGGAAACGTAATCATTATTAAGCAAACCATATAAACAAATAACCCTACTGAATAAATCATAATGTACTCTTTTAGTGGAACTAATTCTAATGACATTATGATGTCTCGATTTTCCATTCTTCCTCCTAATTTCCCCTACCTCCCACTTATCAAGAACCTGTTTATTTCCTTTCCCTTTTTTCTTCTATGTGATTTGGTCAAAATGGCAAACTATTATTCATGCATTTTTTTCACAAGAGCCCTTATTTCTAACAGAAATTTAAGTAAAGTGAACATTTTACAAGAAGTTTTAAAACTACAAAACAGTTTGTCAAAAGTAGACTCATACTGGAAACACATCAGGAACTTATAAGCTATGCTCACACCTGCCACGTGGGAGACCTGGGTTTGATTCCCAGCCCATGCACTACCCACCCCCCTCCCCGCATTGGGAAAAAAAAAAAGAACTTATAAGCTACTAACTCATAAGTGACTCAAATCACACTCGTTTGCTCCACAAACAAATCAAACTTTGTCTGTCTTTTAAAAACCACAAAACAATTGGCTTTGAGCTTAAAACATACACAGCCTTATAGTACACACACCTGGAAACCCGAGAAGTCTAAAAGGAATAAAGGCAACATGACAGAATTGCTGTTTCTGGGAAAGATTCTTCCAAATTAAAATACATCCTCTGAGACTAAGGATTAAAACCACGAGGAGCTGCAGGAAGGCATAGGCCGGCCCTGCCATGGGAGTGAACTGACATGGCAAATGACAGAACGGGGCAGCCTCCTGAAGAGCAGAGACTTACCCCAACGGAAAAGTCTTGGATGCCCACACCCGCAGCCAGGGCCTCGGCGGTCTCCTCCTTGGCCATTTTGGTGATGAAGTTCTTGGCGGAGTTGGAGGTCTGTGTCTGGAGAGCTGCCCAGATTGCTCTTGAGATCTGAGTGTTCTCATAAGTTATATCTTCATGGGGATTATTGATCATGCTTATCCTAACGTTGTTACTGGATTTCTATTTACAAAACAGGAAGAGTTATAGGGCAGATGCTTTGAACTTAATAAACAGCACTAACATGAGTTAAATAATACCTCTTGAAACAGTGTTCAATTCACTCTCCCCTGCAGATAAAATAAAATTCAAATGCCATAGCCAGGCTCTAAAACACCTACATGAATGGACCCCCAGTCTACCTTTTCAACCTCATTTCTTACATCCTGTAAAGAGAGCACACATTACAGACCTCTGATGTCCTATCCTTCCTCTGCATGGTTTGTATTCTAACACACCACCCCTCATGGTAGAATGCCCACCCAGCCATCCTTACTTTCTTAAGTTCAAATCCTTCTTCCTTCACAAGGCCTTTCTAATTTCTAGTAAAAACTAATCTTTTCCAAGGTAAAAAGGCAAGAATCCATGTGGGAGAACATATTTGGAACTCATATAAGCAAAAAGAGGGCTTGTACCAAGAACACAAGCATCAGAAATTCATACTTATGTACACAAGAACTTTCATAGCAGCATTCATTCTAAGGCTTCAAATGAGGAACAATCCAATTGCCCACAAATTAAACAAAACTCGGGTACAGCCATAACATAGAAAGCTACACACAGAAAAGAATAAATTACTACTACTGGTAACTTCACAGATGACAGACAAAATGTTTAGCAAAGGAACCAAACACAAAAGAGTAAACAACACAGTAAGACTCCATTTAAATGAAGTTCAAATACAGGCACACTATTCTAAATGATGTGAGAAAAGGGAAGAGGGAGGGGAAATGACCGGGAGCACATGAAGGGGATGGCTTTGGGAATGTGATCATTTGATATTCCTTGACTTGGGTGATGGTCCCACAGGCGAGTTCACTTTGTGACACAATGTACCCTGTGGTTTCTGTACTTCTTTTGTGTTTATATTTTACAAAATATTTATTTTAAAAACAAACTTCTCCCTCCATGTTCTCTTCCTCTGTCACCATTCGGGTGTTCATCAATTTGACTTAAGAGTGCCTTAAAGGCAGGTCTATTTTCCTCCATGAGAACTACACCTAATTCACCTCAAACTGGCCACAGCATCTACCCTGTGGCCTCAGTATGTTAGTGAAATAAAAACCATCTGGTATTTCCTTATTTCAGTATTCCTTCCTAGGGATGGGGGCAGTAGGAGGACACAAGGAGGGCTGTGTCATCCTCTGACAATGATGCCTTCTAAGAATTGACTACTCCACTGACTTTCACTCAACTTCTACTACTGACATGCAGCAAGATCTCCAGATCATTTCCACGTGTATGCCTCTAGGTGCTTCCAATTAGTACACACTGATGGCCCTGCATGGCATCCCCGATCTGACATCAATCGCTGGAAGGACCCTCTATGCATTATACAAAATGATCTTTCCAGCATCTCTGCAGCAAGAGCACAGTCAGGTAATAACCTAAGAACGCTCTCATTATTTTAATGTATCTTTAAAAGAATCTATAACCTTAAATGAGGCCATAGAGCTGCCATCTTTCCTCTCTTCATACTAAATGGCAGAACTGCGGAAACAGCACTCTTTTCCTTCAGGATCTAAGGAAGTAGCACTCTCATCTCCCCACAAGATCAACTGCAACAGGACACAGACTCCCAGAAGACAAGTGGAGCCTCAAAGAAAAGTACAAAATGAAGTTGTAAATACTTGCCTGATGTTTGATAGCATCATACAATAACTGCCTTCCAGAAGGGCTATCAAAATCCCCAACAATCCAAAAAGTAACTGGCCTAATAAAAGAATCATCTGTAGGAAAACAAAAACATTTTATACTGAGCTAGAGAAAAAAAAAAAAGCACATTCTATGATTCAACATTGTTACTAAGGCAAATAATTGCTGAAAAACATGCAGAACATAGGAAAATGACAAGTTTAGTAGAGATACAAAGCAAAAACAGTGAAACTTCTAAACAAGAATGAAAGCAGGGTGACCTTCCATGTGGAAGAATTACAAACTAGGACCATGCACTATTTTAATTATATTATAGTATGGGCATCTGTTAGCATGTAAAATGAAGAAGTCTGGACATGTGAGTAACATTAAAGACCATAAACATCAATTTTTAACTTGCTGAAATAATTCTTTGCAAAAATGTATGTCAAATTTATCTGTACTGATATAGCCTACTGTTACCCACAGGTTCCAGAAATATCACATTAAAGTGTCAATAAAGTTTGAATTATAATGATCCCTGAAATCACATAAGATAATGAAGATAAGGAATAGAACATTCCGAAGCTTTAAGTTACCATAGACTTCCTTGGAGGACATTCCTAGACAAAGGTAAAGGAAAAAGTAAAAGAGAAGAAAATGTCACTTCTATAATTAATGTCTATTAATTTCAATACTCAAAAATTTAAATACTACCTAACATAACCTATGTTTTTTTTCCTGCTCCTTAAGTGCCATTCTTGGGTGGGTTAAATGTAAGCAGAAATTCCCATATCACCATTACTGTTACAGTAGTTACAGAACCAATTTATTTGTGGAGTAATGGAGCAATTGCCTGTATATACATATGTTTGGGAAACGAGAAATTCTGCTGGGAGAAAAATATATACAGATAAAAATAGCTGCCTTAAATGAGGAATAAGTGTCCAGATTTGGAAAATGATCTGTCAACAATGGAAAGGGCAGCACTTTTCACAACCTTACTCTAAATAAAAAGCAGTACATAAATATCAGTTAAAAGAATACAAAAGACTTTCTAGAGCTATCAGCTTTTACCTAATAGTGAAGACAGCAAGTTAAACCAATTCCAAATCCATTAACCCATTTAAATATCATGTTTTTCTGATTTGAACCATGAAAGATATTTCCTTTTGACTTTAATATCTCTTATCAAATTTATAAAAAGAACATTGAATTTTTAGACATAAAGACTTGAAAGATTATAAGAAATGATTAATGAAAGAAAATTATGGACTCGTTTTCCCAACACACACTAAATATTGAATTATTAGTTGCTATTTTTAAAAGAAAAAGAAAATGCTGAATTCAGCATAAGCCTAAACGAGATTACCTTTCTTTGTCAAATAGTTCATACTATTGGCTACAGCAGCAGTCTTGCCTTGGAAATCCAAGACAGCAAATCTAGCATAATCATCCACAAAGAAGTTATCTGAAAAAGAAAAAAAAGATTTATAGTTATATGCATAATATATGAATATATTGAAATGTAGTTCAATCTAAGGTTAATATTCAACTGATCACCTGATTTGACCATAGTGCAAGATTTATAAAATGCATGTGTACAATGTATACAAAGACTCATGCTTACTGAACAATTTCACATGTCCCCTCCTGCATAAATCACATTTTGCATCACAAACTAGATGAACAGTTTACACATCTCACATAACTCTCACAAACCTACAGGTCAGTTTTAAGGTTTAAATTTATTCTATTCCCACTTCTATCACATCACAACTAGACAACAATCTCCTAAAGAAACCCCCCTTAGCTCCATCTCTCCTTTCCAAAATTCATCCAGTAGAATAAGTTCCTTCCTAATCTACTCGGGAGATGGGGGAAGAGAGTGAACGGAAAGGAAAACATAAGAAAACAGATTATTTTTTCATGTCTAACAAAATAATTTTTTTTTACCTTAATAAAAACAAGAAGTCCTTTTCATTATTTTTAGATATGTACCTTTTCCATTTAGTGTCCAAGTGCTCTATGAATCAATTCCCCTCAGATCACTCTAACTAAAATTCCAGTTCCATTAAGTCTTTCACTTGCTCTTCACTACCAGTAATTGCTTCTTCTGTACACAATGGTCTTCAGCTCTAGGAACCTATCCAACCTTTTGTGCTAATACACCCAAATACCAAGGCCTGATCCCACACCCAGCTTGCCTGCCCATCTGTCTATCTGTCCGTCTGTTCACCCATCTGTTCTTGCACTCAACAATGGATACCGTCTTCCTACTAGCCTTTCAGCCAGTACTCTAGGAAAAGGAAAGCCGTGGTAAATAAGGCAGATGTCCATGGCATCACTGGGAGAGGTTAGAGGGCACCATGGCCTTAAAACTTAGTATCCATCTACAAAAGAACAGGGCAACAAAGGGCAGGGGCTGCAATCACCAGACAAAGAGGATGCCTGCTGCTCTTCCACTAGTGCCTCTACTCTGTTCAGCAGACACTGGACCTCTGGCCCTGTGGACTAGCATTATTTCACAGCTCATTACTGTAATACCTGGTGGGAAAGGAAATCCACAAACATGCTCCCTGCTCATGAGTACTCCATGTGCTCGGTTTAATTAAAAATGATGGGAATAACAAAAATTCAGGGCAAAGAGTCTTTCTCTTTAGCTCCTAAAACTACTAAGAAGCTAAAATTTGACTATGAAGAAACAACTTGGCTCACTTTCTGACTAGCTTCTTTTCAAATATAAGGCTATGTTGCACTGCCCTTGGCCTAAAGGAAGAGAAATTCAAGTTTCAAGTAAGTTAGAGATAGTAGTCACACAGTTTCATTATACAATACTCCAGGAAAACTCTTGGTCTGACCTCACCATTACACAGATCTTCTCCCCCCCCCACCCCCACCCTCAAGTGATAACTCATAGTCAAATGGTAACATCACCACGTCTCCAGGTATCTGCTCAGGACTCTCCATGGAAGCACAAGGAACTAACTGCACCTGACGTGAACATATGTAGTTCCTAAAAAGGTATTCTGTGGCAACAACCCAAATGGCCATCAACTGATGATGGATAAACTAAATGTGGTACAGCCACAGAATGGAATATTGGTCGGCCATAAAAGGAATTAAGTTCAGATCCATACTACAACATGGATAACCTTAAAAATATTATGCTAAGTGAAAAAAATCTATCACAAAAGGCCATATACTATAAGATTTTGTTTGTATGAAATGTCCAGAATAGGCAAATTCATAGAGACAGAAAGCAGGTTAGTGGTTACCAGGAGCTAGGAGAAGCAGGGAATAGGGAGAGATATTTTGGGGGGGGGGGGGGGGCGGAATGACAATGTTCTGAAATTAGATAGTGGTGAGACTTTGTGTAAAAACTAAAAAGCACTGACTTGTACATTCTAAAAGAGCTTTATGGCATATACATAATCTTAATAAAGCTGTATTTTTTTAAGGCATTCTTAGGTTCTCAGTGTAAAATTAGTTAAGAAATTGATCGACATCATTGCCTACTGATTCTAAAATCAGGATGAAGAGAACAGCTTTAACTGCTTCATGACTTGTAAGGAGGCCAATAATAGAAGTCCATTCTTTACTGCCTATTGCCTGTTTAATTTGGTATGGACATGGCACTGAATATTTTTCAAAGATTTTTCCCCCACCAATCATCCATTTTCAATGTCTTATCCAGAAATAATTTCATTTCGTTTGAAGTAAATCTATGAATTTGAAAGCTCATATTATGAACTCAGGGCACAGTGAGTTTAAACATAAAATTTTGTCACAATCTTGGATTACATGTTATAGAATATAGATACAAAACAACAACAACAACAACAACCCAAAAAAGTTGTCCTGAAATGCTCCTTACTGGTTGCTGTTAAATCCAGGTACTCTCGCTCAGCTGCCAAAATCCGAGAGTTGATCCGTGGAACAACATTTGGCTGATTCATGATATACTCCACCACATCCTGATCATGGGACAGCTCACCCTACAGGAAGGGCAAAAAGCGGGAAAGTTAAGCTCATCTGATCAATAAAAGTTCTTAGTAACTAAAGTTTATTAAGTCACGTTGATGAACAAAAGTCACCATCTCAGAGTGTTCAAACAGAGTTGAGAGGCTATTCAGGAGGCTATTTTTACAGAAGCTTGAGTTAGATATCGCTAATTGCCACGCTTGCCAAACCCCAACCAAGATTATTCCTGTTAACCCTAAAGAACATCAGGGTTCTATCTGAGATCCTACAGAAGTAGCATCACTAAGTTTACTTTTCAGACACCTAAAACCTTCAGATGGTTTCCAGGCCAGAAAATTCCTGAACTCAGAGGTGCCAGTCTCTTCAAGATTATCAACCAGTTCCATCCCCCTATCCCATATCGTCGAACCCACTTTTTAATGTGAAAAAGGTCTGAATCAGCATAACCCAAATATCTCTAAAGATTGGGAGAAGGATCAAAGGAAAAGAAGGAGTTATAATAGGGAAATTAGGATTGAAAAAAATAGAAAATACTGAATCATTATTTGATATTTCTTTTTAGTCTCCAGTGTCTTGGAACAGCTAGAAGAAAAACTTAAAATTGTGGAACTGTAACCAATACCAAAAATTCAAAATCTGTTCTATAATTATTTATTAAAATGCACTTTGAAACTTTTGCTTTTCTGTATATATATATTTCACAATAAAACATTTAAAAAATTAAAAAAGGAATGAAGCCCCAATAGAGCTACAACATGAATGAACCTTGAAAAGATAAGCAAAGCTACGAAAGGTCACATATTGCATGTATATGAAGTGTTTGGGATAGTTATGCCCATAAAGAGAGAAAATAGGTTCTGGTTGCCAGGGCCTACATGCGGGGAAAACGGGGAATGACTACTACTGGGTATGGAGTTTCTTTATGGGGTGATGATAATGTTCTGAAATTAGCAGCAGTTAAAACTGTGCTACCACTGAACTGCATACTTTAAAACCTGCAGTGAGTCTCCAAATCCATTAATAGTTGCCTAAGGAAAACAGTGATGCTTAAAGAATTTTATTACCTACTACAGAGACTATAAAAAATGATTACATTACAGTCAACCAAACCTTCCTCTTTAAAAATCAGCCTTGAAATGCCACTCACCAAATACACTGCTCTTTGAAAGAAGCTTGTGCTCTCCAAGATTTTGTGCATTGTGATGGTTTCCAACTCATCGGGATCCAGCTGTTCCTTTTCAAATGGCATTCCATTGAACAGAACCACAGGCAGTGGACCAACCCCAGTCTGCTGATAGTAGGTTCTTGCTTCCTAAAACACAAGGGACCACATTAGTATACTTTTGCCCTTCATGACGCAAATGGAACAAGTATATTTTTCTTCCATGTCTGTTCTAAAAGAAAAACAAATAAATAAAAATAACAATCACAAGAAGTACAACTGCTAAAAGAAAAACCTAAAGCAATTTCTAAAAATCAAAGGTGACATGGTTAGTTTCCTTCTTGGTAAATATGAGATAAAATTACTGAGTTTTTATAATACTAGTAAACCTTGAAATTAGAAGTGATTGTGTGTGTATTGATTTTAAGCAGTCTTGGGTAGTAAACATGAACTACATATATCATAGCCAGCACTGCCCAATAAACTTCCTATGATGATGGAAATAATCTCTCTGAGAGGTCCAACACAGTAGTCAATAACCACATGTGGCTGTTGGGTACCTGAAAATTGGCTAGTATGGCTAAGGAAATGAATTTTTAATTTTAATTCATTTTAGGTAAATTTAAATAGCCACATGTGTCTAGGGGTTACCATAATAGACAGCCCGGCTAGAGATTACCATCAATTATTAGTGCTCCTGGGTAGACAGCTGAGATATAACAGTTATAGCCAATTCTAAATTAATAAGGGCCCATTTTAATTAAGAAAGGAATAATACCTTTAGAAAACAAAACAAGGTTATGGAAAAACCTCAAACTTTGCTTTATAAGACACTAACCCACATCATTTCCTTCTTCAGTACAAAGGGTTCCTAGACAGTAAAATGTCAGGGTAAAAAATTAGCAAAGGATCTGAGATGGATGATTTCCTTGGACTGTCAACATAGGTAGTTGCCCCTCAGATTTCAATCATAGACCCAAAACTAACTTTTTGGAGTAGAAAATATGTTATCATCTGAGATGTAAAGAGTTAATTTTTTATTTTAAAAATTAAAATTTTAAAACATTGTTAACCACCTTGTAACTGATATTTTCTGAAAATAGCAGGATATAATCATGTATACACTTTTTAATACAGGACAAATAGAAAAGTACTTCAACTGGGTAACTAAGACCAGTCATCATTAAAAGACTGCTTAGTTTCTAATCAGGTCTACCCACAGTAATAAACAAAGGTGAATTTTATCTCATGGGAAGTAATATGGCACAGCCAAAGGGCCTCATAGGTAATTACAATCATTTCTCTCTATCGTTGTTTAAAAATCTTTCATTTATACTCCCCAAATCCTTACCATACTAATGATGTTTACTAAAATTTCAACTACTTCATAGAAACTCAATTTTAATATAATTTGAACTCTTAAAACTATCTCTCTTCAACCAATCAAAAAACAAAAGCAACCTTAACAAATACCTAAAAGGTGTTTTCAGTGGAAAGGGAATGAGTGACAGTCAGGAGTGGGGGTGGGGGAGAGGAATGACTGTACACCTTCCTTTTAGTTGCTTGGAGAACAGTATGAAAAGACCAAATAGTAGAATGCAGGCTAATTATCAAAGATCTAAACTTAAAAATCAATCACATGTGAGGATTTTCTCTTCAACTGATCACTAAAAATACTAAATAATAAACTAGTACTAATCACAGGCAGTCTTATGAATAAGCCACAAATTGACAATTAAGATTAACAAGATCTCAAAGTCAATACGTCAAATGCAAATGTTTCTGTGTACATGATAGAAAAGATTCATACTGCTACTGGATTTGAAAGATTTAAAATATACACCTATCAGATAAGTTATCTTCAGCTTAGATTCTACTTTAATTGCACTACCTAGTTTTAGAAATAATTACTACTTTCAGATACAAAGATACAGTCGCTTCAGATTTATTCTAAAAGGCAAAGACACAGTACGATGACATCCGCTAAAAGTCGTCAGTCTTTCTAATAAGCTATTTCAAAATAATTCCTTCTCTTAGGCTTTTTTGTGTGGGCAAAGCATTTGTGGTTTTAAAAATCTTATCACCAG
>PVIY010031820.1:0-29573 GCA_004026745.1 Myrmecophaga tridactyla | reverse complement strand
CCCAGGAAGGTGAGAGAAGTTCTGAGGGTGAACTGGGCATTTAGGTCAATGTTACGAGATTCTCTAGTTTGTTGCATGAGAGTTTCCTGGGTTCTCCCAGATATATCTTGGTGTGGACTAAAAATCTACTGAGTAACCTTCACTCGTGTGAGACCCACAGGAAATTCCTGGGCTGAGGATAATTCTGGAATTTGGATGGATCCTCTCTATAACCTCAACTCCATAAGGCCAAAAGATTTTTCCAGGCCAAGACTATTTGCAGGAAAATCCTTTGAGAGACTTAGAAAAGGAATGGACAAGGAGATGAGTGGCAGTATACCTCTGACAAGGTTTACTTCTCTTGTGAGGGTGGGATTTTTCTTTCTGTATCATAGTAGGATCATTGATGTAAAGGTTTCTGCAAATTTCAGAACTTGGCAAAGTTCCCTGTACAGGGGAATTTGGGGAGATAGTGGTGAAAAGAGGGGCTCTGGCCTCTGCTGGCACTTTGTCTTCTGCTGGGCAGGTGAGTCACTCTCTTTGGGCCTCAGCTGTTGGGCTCACAAAATGAACATGATAATGCCTCACGCAGTTAGGGTGAGTGAGCTTGGCAGATGGCTCAGAAGAATACTGCGTACTATAGTGTAAAGCCTTTCCAGTAAATGTATTTACTTATAGATTAACCTGATATGGCCGATTTACTGATACTCTGCTATTCTGTATGCGGTTATGCACCTGTTCTTTTATTCAAGTAGGGGGTCAGCTTTAAAAATGTGACTTACTTTTTCTCTTTAGGTGTAAAAATCATCATTGTTAGAAATCACAAATAGTAAAAAGTAGACAATAAAAACTGCCTGTAAACGTACATCTTAGTGTATCCTTCCAGTCTTTTTTCTTGGATATTTGGCCTCTGTTGTTAAACAAAATGCAATTGTGTATTGCCTGTTTTATGAATGAATTTTTTCAGCAACACTCACACTGTCTTATTCCAGCAGAAAATCTCCTGGGGCAGAAAACACAGGCCCGGTAAGTGGGCAAACACACCTGGGCACAGGCCAGATTGGAACACATTAATTAAACTTCTTAATGGGAAAATACCAGACATTGCTCAAATACTTTTTTGGTTCAAAATAGAATGTGGAGTAACCCAATTATTAAATAAAGTAACTTTGGCCGTTTACTGGTGGCGTGACCTTGGGAAGTCATTTAAACAGCGCTTCAGCTCCCCCCTTCCATAAAATGGAATAATAACTAGTACAGTGGCAGGGGGTTGTTTGGGGGGCCATGTGAGTTAATATACATAAACCTGTGGGAGAATGCCCAGTGCATGGCACACACCGTGTACCTGTTAGCTGTAATCGTGTCACCTGGCTGCAATCACCTGATAGGTAGCAGGGGTTCCGTAGATGGTGGCTCTTGTTACCTTGTTGCCTTGTTGCCTGTTATTTTGCTTCTACTCACCCCTTTTAGTGTGTTTTTTCTGCTTCTGATCACCTCCTTTTTCCATGTCCCTTTACCTTGAGAATCTGCCTGATACTCTCATTAGTAAAGTAAGGGAGTCACCCACCTGTTATTTTGAATAAATGGATTAAGCGGTCATCTCCGTGGACCGCTGCCTCCAGAAGGCGTGCTGCTGGTGTCCCGGAGGGAGTGCTGTCTGAACAAAGGCAGAATCTGTTTTTAGCTCAGAATCCAATCAGGAAGTCACTTGTCCTATGAGGAGGAGCAAAATAAAACTCTCTTATCTGCAGAGGGTGGCAGACAATGCAGGACAAAATACAGAGGTAACAGGAATTGTTCAGAGAGGAAGAAAGCCTCATAACTGAGCAGAGCCAGGTTAGGGCTCCTCCTGGAGAATCGTCAATAAACGCTGTGCTCTGAGGGTGTCGTTAAGACTCAGAGATGGAGGCTGGATGACGAATGAATGAGAGAAAGGAGAAGGTCACACATGGAGTAGAGAGGACCAGCTGGGCAGCACGCAAGAAAACGTCTAGAATCAGAGAAAACTTTACTAGACCAGAAGACAATGTTCTTGACTGTGCCTGGCAAAAGGTTTCTTTTCTTTTCTTAATGAAAAGGAGCAGGAACTTATTCATTCAGTCGCATTGTGGATCGTGGTAGAGTGTGGCTTTTACACATGATGAGGTGGGAAGCCAGTGGGGAACTTTGCAGAGAGGTGGACCATGATTTGATTCTTCTTGTAGGAACTGCATTACCACATTGTGAAGAATAGGCTTTGGAAGGCCACGAGTGGAAGCAGGGGGACGAGTTAGGAGATGATTGAGATAGCTGTCGCAGGAGATGGTGTGACCAGGAAAGGTCATATTCCATTCTATCAGGTGGTGAAAGAAAGAGAACACTCAAGGTGACTCCAGGGGAAGATAGATTTGCCCTGTACTGAAAGGAGCAGCTTTAGGAGGAAAATTCAAGCATTCTGCTTTGGACTTGTATTTGAAATGACTACTGGAGAATTACATGGAGATATCAAGGAGGTAGTGATGAAATTCTGGGGAGAACTTTGGGCTTGTGATAAAAGTTTGGGTGTCATTGTCATGGAATGGCATGTGACACCATGGCATTAGATGACCCAGGGAGTGAGTACAGGGAAAGAAGTCTGAAGATTGACCTCGAGACAGTACAACTTGTAAAAATCTGGAAGATGAGGAGGAACCAGTCATAAGGGTGGAGAAGGAAAGGCCTGTAAGATGGGAGGAGAATCAAGAGAGAGTGGGTTCCTGGAGGCCAAGGGGAAGAAGGGAAGGAGCGACTGTATGAAATGCTGCTGCAGGTCATGTAAGGGGAGACCTGAGAACTGACTGTGAAATGCTGTAAAAGGAGGGTCCCTGGTGACTGTTTCAGTGAAGTGTTGGGAATTGAACTCTAAAATAAATCTTACACATTTTGTGGTGGTGAGTCATTCTCAATAAATCCATCTGCCAAGTCCATCAAGGTCTTGGTTTAAAACAAACAATGAATGAAGGAAGCCCACCCGGGTTTGTTGGAGGTAGCTGAATGAAGAGGCCTTACCTGGCTTTCGCAGGTGAGAGTTTGGCGTCCAGAGTGGGCCAAACCAGGTCAGCTGGGGTCATGCCTCTTGTGTAAGTTGTCAAGGAGGCCACCTTTCCTTTAACAAGAGCCCTTAGCTTCTCGATGGAGAGCTGGATTTCATTAGAAATCAGGTTGCTGAGGTCCTAAGCTGGGCTGTGCTATTCTTTTTCTTGCCAGATTTGGGGTAGTTGTAAATGCCAGAGGAAAGGAAGGCAGTACTGTCGCCTTAGTACCTGTCCCGCTTCTTCCCATGGGCAGAGTATATTTACTTTCACTCAGCTCCTCCATGTTGCCTGGATACTAGCAGGTGAGGAGCTGATGGAAATTTCTGTTTCTGGGGTCCTTGTAGTCACACAAGTCATGTTAAGGAGCCAAGAAAATAATGGGAGAGGGAGGACTGGGACCTCTGGAAATGCCTGTTTACCCTCCAGGCACTGTGCAGGGAGGAGCTGGCCCAAGTGCGGTTGGCATGTTGGAACATCTTATTTTCTGAAATCCTCTCTTTCCGTGTTCTTGAGAAATGCTCCCTCTGATCATCTGGTTTTATTCTCTGTTAGTCCTGTAAATTAAAATCCTTCCCATTTCGTGAGAGCTCATCCTTCATTCATTGGAGGTAAGTCTTATAGGCAGTTGGACAAGCTTTCCTTTTCTCTTCCAATTTTTTGTTTTTGGGTTCACTGTGTTCAGAATGGACCTCTCAAAATTTCTTTACATGAGCTGAGTCTTTAATAACAGAGTGACAACGTTGTAAATCCTCTGTGCAGCAGATGGAATGTTTTGTGCATTCCAGTTGTCTTAGGTTGGTTTTAAACATGTAAAGTTATAGCCACGGTTGAAATCACTTTTTAAATATCAAACCCCCACCAAAGTATCAGAACTGGACACTCTCATTTACTTGGTATGTGGTGTTTACTGTGTGTCAGATTCTGTTTTAGGCACTTAAAATATTATCTCATTTAATCCTCACAGCAATCCTATGAACTGGCTGTATTGTTATCCCGTTTTACAGTTAAGGAAACTGTGACGCAGAAAGGTTAAGTAACTTGACACAGGCCATCCAGCTGACAGAGGGTAGAATGAGACTTGAGCTCAGGCACCAAGGGCTTGCTTTTAGCTACTGCATCCATTGCTCTTTGGTAATTTAAAATGTGCAGCCATTTGGGTGGGAGTTGAGTGCTTATAATGTCTCTGAAAAATGGGATTTTCTAAGCATTAAAGCAAAACTGTAAGGCTAACTTTCTGCTCAGAAAAACTGTTTACCTGACAGCATTAATTTAAGACAAAAATGTTGTATTCTTTTTTTAAAAACTTTTTATTAATTAAAAAAAATTACAAGAAAGAAACACAAACATTCCCAACACATACACTCAGCAATTCACAATATCATCACATAGTTGCATATTCATCATCATGATAAAAAAGGTTGTATTCTTATTACAAATTATTTCTTTATGCTCATTGAAAAAGGGCCTGAAGAACATTTTTTTGGCAGTAATTTGTTCACTTAATTTTCTACTAAAGTAGTTACATGTGGAAGAAATAAAATCATATTTCTTTAAAAGAACAGTCCTTTTTAATGAAACCATTGTTGCTTTTTATATGAACGGGCTAAAACACAGAGAGCAATTAGTCGCTTTAATGTGCATAGCTGACGTTTGTTGGAAATACTTTTGAAGACTGACTGACCTTCTTTCCTGGTGGATCTTACCCTGCGGTTCTGAAGGCCGGTCTCTGCAGGCCTGGTGCTGAAGTTGGAGGAGGCGTCTTGAGCAGGGTCTCAAGGATCACAGTGTGTTGGTGTGTTCACTTCTAGATCCGATCACCAAGAGGCGTCTTCTGGAAAGTGGAGGTGGCAGGTGCTCCAGAGAGTCACACTGCAGAGGGCTTTTATGCCCATTTTATAGAAGACGTGACAGCTATGGGTGGTGGAAGCAGAGGGAGGCAGGGATTTCCCGGCTTCTCTGCTGTCGGGTGCTTTTCTTCAGCTGGGTGTCCCCAACAAGGCTCGCTGTCCCGCGGAGTGAGAGGTCTCAGCTCGTTCTCTGAATGCAGGACGGCTCCCTCTGGGCACAGCAGGTCTTGGAGACGGAGACATTAGATCCCATAGTAAGGCAGCATTCACTTTTCAGTTTCCTTTTCTCTTCCTGCTGATTCCAGGAGAACGTTTTTGTTTGGTTACCAGCATGTCTTCAGTGCCTCCCTATTCCTGCAGAGTCTCCGTCACGAAGGGAGGGCTCTCAGGCGCTCAGTTTCCATAGGCAGCTGTGTACTTAGTCAGACTTCAGTTTCATTGTGTCGTTTTCATCGTTTCAGTATGTATAATTTCTGTTTACTTCTAGCAGGTCATACTGATTTTCCATTTACAGTGGAGAGAAGATATTTCTTTAAGAGTAGTTCTATGTGAAGAAAGAAAGTGAGTCCATTTGCAGACAAGCACTAGAGATTATAGCCCTGCTGGCGGGTTGTGGACATGGCAAAGCCCTTGATGGTGGAACGCCGAGGGCTTGGGGAACTCTGGTTTCACATCCGCGATGGCTGATTTTGTAGAGAGGACCCTGAACTATTCTTTGGAAGTCCCAGGGCCAGACTTGTTCTAGAATTCAGAATTTTTAGATCTCTTTAAGGGCCTGGATTTTATAACAGACATTATATGGCACCAATAGAGCCCCTGGGGCAATAACTGTCATCACACCAAATGTATGACCAGTCCCACCAAGGGGGATAAATAAAGGTCATACGTGGCCTCGCATGGGTGGGTTCAGGTCATGTTTTGACATCAAATTTTTTTTGAAGCAAACTTAAAAATAAATAAGTTTTGATTTTCTGAGCTTTCTAGATTTCGGAATTGTAGATAAGAGATGATGGACCTTTGGAAATAGATTACATCATTTTCTAAAGTGCGGATCAAATTAATGATGCAGAGAACAAGGGGGGCCTCAGCTTATTGAAAGGAAGCGGGCCGCGGTGCTTTAGCTTCTTCACTGCAGTGCGTGTGACATCTTTGTACCCTCCAGCTTGTCACGTAGGGCAGGTAGAGTTTGTTTGAGCCATAAAAGTTGAATCCAAGTGACTTTACCCTGTGTATGTGAGAAAAGAAATGATTCCTGCTCCTGCTCACCTCACAGTGAGTGGTTGGGTGTGAACACACATCTCACTTCTGGTGGCTCAGGGCAGGGCAGCTGCACGGCCGGGCAATGCATGCACCAGTGCCGCGTGCTTCAGGGAAATATGTCATTTGGCTCTAGGTTTTTAAAATGCTTGCTGTTGTCCTGTTGGATGTCGTCTCCTTAGCGCTTAGGTCAGTCTACTGGTCAGTGAAGTCTTGGCTTGGCAGCACTGGGGAAGTGGTTAAGAAACTGCATGAACAGCTTCCCCAGGGCTGTGGCAGAGACACCAGCTGTTTACACACTGTGAACAACCAGACCCGCTAGGCTGGCTTAATTGCACTTCAGATGGCTGTGTTGAGTTATTTATGATTGTTTTGAAAACATTCTGTAAAATGCAAAATGAGCAAGTGTTTTCTTACTTCAGAACACCTTGAAAGTATTTCATCAGGTTCGTGATTTATAACCATTGGAACATGTTTTTCTTTTGTGTAATTAGGGTGAAATTGTATGGGAATCGATTGTCAGGGTTATACTTGCCAAGGATTGCTGGGATTTATATGTTGCCAGTTATTTAAAGAAATTGATAAAAGGATACATGATCGATAGAAGAAAATAATTTTCCTTTTACATTGTATATTTCCTCGAGAAGCTTAATAACAGCTCCCTTCAGTGTTCTGCAGGGAAGAGACAGATTTAGATGCAGAATCTGAAGCCATGGCGGGTCAGCTCCTACAACGCAGATGTATTTGTGAACTTTATGTGTCATCGGGGCTTCCTGTGAAAGAGAATAAAATGGTTTGCTTATGGTATATCAGTTCAAAAGTTCTTTTTTTTTTTCATTTACTGATTTCACATCCATGGTCTTACCTGAATTTTGTGCTGTGACATAACAGAGAAAGGCTGTGTGCATTTCTGATGGAATAGAGGCAAGACTAACCCTTTTGCATCCACTCAAGAAAATGTACTGTAATGTACGTGGGATGACATGTGCTATGGGTATAATTTGAATACACCTTATTAAAAATCATTCACAGATCTTGATAATTTATTATTAGTATAATAGGCTATGATTAGTATTAATAATGGAACTCTTGTCTGTCACACTAGTGTGGTGAAGAATCACAGCTAATTCATCATAAAAATATAATAATACTAGAAACGCTATTTATTGAGCCCTTAATAAGAGCACTTACTAAGCACTTACTAAGGATTAACTGCTTTCCATGTCTGAACTCATTTAATTCTCATAACCACACTATGAGGAAAGCATAATAATAATCTGCTTTCCTACGGTAATTTACCTGAAATCATAGGCAAGGAAAAGCATCCCGGCCCCACCATGCTTCATTGCCCTCAGCTCTGTGTTCCTCACCAATACAGAGGGGTCTCAACTCTCTGGGTCTCAGCTTTAAGCAACCATTTCTATTTGGTACAAAGCTGAGAACATAAAAGCAGGCAAAAAAAAAGTTGATAATTAAAATAGAAGCAAAGCATTCTCCATGTGCTTACGATCACGCTGATCACGCGTACCGAGCGTGGGCACAGAGCCAGGCTTTCAGATTATGTGCTAACCCCGGCCCTTTCCAGAGGTTAAAGGGTCTGAGACAGCATAAGGATCATATGGCCACTAATGCTTCCAGTGCATTAATAAATGCAATTAAGTTTAGCTTCATCTATAGACATTGAAGGCAAAAATGTCATTTTTTACAAAAATCCGAGATGGTGGGAAAGCAGTACTTGAAGGGGCCGGCTTGTATTTAGCGTGAATTGTTCCATCTGCAGCTGTGGGTGGCTCAGAGAAGGTCCGGACGCTGGCGTGTAGGTCTCAGAACAGGAAGACAGGGAGATCCGAAATTAGGAAAATGCATGCGGAGCATGACTTCCCTCTCCTGCTCGACGGAGAAGGCGATGCTTCTGTTCTGTGCAGCTTTGGTTTCTCCCCCAGGGCGCTCTCACGATGGGCTCGCGGCGCGCACATCGCCCCCGGCGTTGGCCGGCCCAGGCCCGCTGCCTGCCGTGCGCAGCGGTGGCGAGGAGGTTTACGCTAACTGCATGGTGGTCGGCCAGGTAAGGCCCTGCGGTGCGGCATGGGGCGGGTGGGGGGGGTGTTGCTTCTCCTTCCGAGACCCCCTCAGCCTCGTTGCATCCCTGGGGTGCTGCTGCAGCGTCCACCTTCCAAGCGCCTCCCTTGGGTCATGGCTTCAGAGCCCAGCACACCTCACCCCACCTGGAAGCGCCGCTGGGCAGGTGACCTGAGACCTTGCCAACTTGGCCTTCACTCTTCTGACAACGGGGAGACCGATTTCTTCTCTGTAGTTTTGCAAAAACAGCATGTCTTGGACCTGAATCAGCAACGTTTGTGTTTAAGTCCCCCAGACTGTAGCGTGCAGGTGCCTCCTCCAGCCCCGTCAGTCATGTGTTGAACCCTCCCAGCGCGTGCGAACATGAGTGCTGGTTGTAGAGCTCTAATATGAAAATGGAATGGTGCCCGCTACGGGAGAGCTGGAACCTTTTACGGTTCTCCACCATTCTCTGATAGAGATTTGTGAGTTAAATCTCAGTAAGGCAGAATGGTTGGAATGGGCAGCCATCTGCGTGTAGACTTACCTTTTGTCCCTTTCACGAGCTCGGTCATCCTTTGGTCTTTGTATAAGGTAAACTGTAGTTATAGATCTGCAAATCTCCGTACACAGTAACTTATGGGAGATTTAAGGGATTTTCAAGGACAATTTTGACAACACAGAATTTTTCCCTTAGCTACTGACTCTAAAACCTAATCCCCATATAAGATGCACCATATATCGCCTCACGGGCAGTGGATATTTTGGCCCCCTTTCCCCTTGTTTTTTCTCATGGGCAGGCACCGGGAATCGAACCTGTGTCTCTGGCATGGCAGGTGAGAATTCTGCCACTGAGCCACCGTGGCCCACCCCCTTTCCCCTTATTTTTATGTGTATATTATTCCCTATTATGAATATGTTTTTGTGGTGATATAAACTTTTCTTTTTCTGTCCAGTAGATCTCAGTTTCAGCCCTTTTGTTGAATGCCTCTGTATTTTCCCTTTTGTTTTACAAGGCATTGTTACGTTAAATGTCTAGAACAAATGGTATAGTTTGGAACGATATTCAAAATACAGAGAAACCAGTAAGTCAGAATGGATGTCAGCTCTAAATAAATGGTATAACTGTTCTGGTATATTCCAGCTGCAGGTCAGCTCTAGTTATAGAAACGTGGATAGGGTCCCGAGTGTGGAATGAAGACGCATTCTGGTTTTAATGGTTTTACGCTATTGTTTTATTCTTTCATTGGTTTAAATACTTTTTCAGTTCTTACTTCTTTTTGTTCTGAGTTTCAGTGAATACTATGTTTCCATTTATCTCAAGTAGCTAAAATTTTAAAATGATTATACATCAATATTATGTGGAGGAAACATAAATTTAACATAAACATTAACATAACTTACCTTAAAAATGCAAAATTTTAACATAAACATAACATCATTGGCGGGTGTAAGGAATGCTTGCCCCTGCTGCAGGTTCTCCCTTGCCCTTTCAGTGGACGTAGCTTAGAAATAAACACACACACCTGTATCTGTTTCTGTTTCTATTGATCTCTATATTAAAAAACATGAGTCCACGCTCTGTCCTCCACTTTCAGTCTGACTCCACAGAGTTCTTTCTGTTCTTCGCTCTTCTATGTTTGTCGCTCTTTTCAGGGTAGATTTCTAGAAGTGAGATTTGTGGGTCAAAAGATAAACGCTATGTAGTCTTTTTAGGTTTCCTTCATTAGGAGTGTGCAGTCTGCATCCTGACAGCACGTGCGAGAGTTTCCGTTTCCCCACAGTTCCACCAACAGGGTGTTGGTGTACTTTCAATTGTTTCCAGTCTGGTCGGTGAGAATCAGGGGATCGGTGTGGCTCTAAGTGGTATTTCTCTTCATTGAAGTGAGGTTGAACATCTTTTCGTATGCATAAGGGCCATTTTTATATCTTTTTTGGGGGTAAATTTTGTTAGACTTTTGTCCATTTTTTTCTACTGAGTATTTGGTCTTTTCAGCCCTTCAAATTTATGTCAGGAATATCAGAGATTTTAGCCCTTTGTGATATATTGCAGTCTATTTTTTTTGGTAGAATTATCTTATAAATCCTCTGAGTCTAGTGCTTTTTTTTTGTGGAGTAAATTCTTTGATAACTTTCTCTGTTTATTTTATGGAAATTGGTCTCTTTGACCTTTTTATTGCAAATGCAATCATGTATCACTAGTGGGGAATCTGCTTTTCCCTAGAAAATCATCTATTTTACCTGGGTTTGCATAAAAGTCTGGAGTGCAGTCAGAATTCTTAAAAGGTGTATTTATCTTCTTTCTCAATGGTTAATTGTCTTTTTCTTTTCTTATTTTATATATTTTTATAAAAGGTTTTAAAATTTCTAGGTGTAAGAGGCTTTTTGTTTGATTTCGTTAATTATTCCTGGTTTATTCTCTGTCAATAGATGGTGTTGTTTAAGAGTCTTGCTTTATGGAGCATTCCTGATGTTTTCCTTATGACTTAATATATGATCAATTTTTTGTGAAAGTTCCTTGTATATTTGTGATACAAGTTTATATTGGAATCATTGGAATTTCTTACTGCTTTTGTTTTCTTGGCATACCTTTCCCAAGCCTTTTATTTTAACCATTTTGAATCACTTAGCTTGAAGTGTACTTTTTGCTGTAGCATATAGTTGGGACTTGCTTTGTAGGCCAAACTGAAAATCTTTTTCTTTTACTAGGTGAAATATGCCCTTCATATTACTTCCATAGCTTATTTCTTTGGCCTTACCTATGCCATATTTACATTCTGATTATTATGTACGTTATTTTATATTGACTGTGGTTCTTTCTCTTAGGCGTTATGTGCTTTATTATTTTGCAGTGGTATTCATTAACTCTTCTTTATTGCCTATTCAAAAATGATGAATCTAATAAAGCTTTCCACTTACCTAGAACATACAATACTGAGTGAATACAATTTTTCCACCTAAAATCCTTCCTTGTTTTGGTCTTAGATCTAAAATTAAATAGATTAAATTCTCACTCTCAATCCTATTGCTGAAGTTTCTCCAGTCATTTTTGGTTGGATGATGTTAAACCTCTAGTAGATTTCCTCAAGAAGGTTCATGGATTAAAATTCTCTGAGTTCCTGCTTGCTTAAAATGGCTTTATTCTGTAGCCGTCATTGTTGAAGTTTAGCAGAGCTAGATATAAAATCCTTGACTGATCCGTTCTTTCCTTGTATTTATAAAAATCTTCTTTCATTCTTGCTTTACTTTTATGTTATATTAGAGAATTCTAATTATTTTGCCCTTTATATAGTATTTGGTCCTTCTGCTCAGGGCTCTTGAAGGTTTTTCTTTAACAGTTTTACTAGATGTGTGCTGGAGTTGATCTTCCTGTGTGCCCAGACCCCAGTAGTTAGTGGGTCCTTTCAATTTGCTGATTAAGTTCTTTTATATACAGAAAGTTTCCCTTAAATGTAGTTTTAAATAATAGTTGTTTCATTGTTTTGCCTTTCTCTTTCAGGAACTTCAGCGATACATATGTTGTTCTGTGTTATGTTCCATTGTAACAACTTTCTCTCTGACCCTTTTTATTTTATTTTTATCTTATTTTCTTTTTCTTGATATATTCCTACATTTCTTCAATGCCCCTTATTAAATTTTTGTTCACTTTATTCCTCTTTGGGTGCATTGCAAAATTTAATCTTCATTTCTCTGATGATTTTTATTTTTTTGTTCCATTTCTCCTCTGAGTTCAAATCAACTCTTAATCTCTACCTGTATTTCTCTAGTTCTGTTTTTAGTTTTAGGGTTTCAGGTTGTTTTCTTTTTCAAATCCATTTGAGTTTGCAATGTTGTGTGCATTTTTCTTTTGCTTTGTGGGCCATGGAATTTCCATAGGCTTAGGCATTTCCAATTTCTGTTTTCTTATGGATTTGTATGCAGTAATCTGTTTTTGTCTATTTATTTAAAATTTTTGAAATTGTTTTCAAGATTTGTGGCTCAGGAGTGCCCTCTCCTGACCAAGAGGTACTGAATATTTTCTTTAATGATAGCATTTCCCTTCGGTGGTGAGGAAATGGTTGTGTGTGTCCTTTGATTTAGGAACCTAAAATTTCCCCTTTTGATTATTTTTCCATTTGCCATAAAATCTCAAAGGAGTCCCTCTTTTCCTTTTTTCATCTTCTCCCCAAGAAGTAGTGCCTTTTGGGGACCACCACCCCAAGTCATGGTTGTTTTATATTTCCTTGTGGCAAGTCTGCTGGTGGATGTGGGCTCTGGCGTGAGTGGCCTTCCTTTCTCCAGTGGGAATTTAGTGATCAGTCTAGCGCCTCTCTTTTCTCGACTGTGAGGACTTTCCAGTCTCCCTTTATCCTCTGCAGAGACTCGTGGCAGGAGCATGAGGGGCTGTTTGCTGGGCTGTGATGTCTGTGTCTTTGTTTACAGGGAATGTGAGGTCTGGGGCATTTCTTGGGCTTTTAGTTGTGCTGAGCACGTGCCTTTATATAGCTGTATTTGTTTTTCTTGGTATTTTAGGGGGAGTCTCAGATTTATGTGGCCATTATACCTTGGTTTCCCAGATTCCTATAAATATGTTGTTAAATACAGCCACCTGTTCTTTAGTTTTTCCCTCCAGTATTTGAAAATTTTCCCTCATTTTGCCTCAGCATGTCATGAAACGTTAAAGCACAGTCAATTTCACATGTCATTAAAGAGCAACCAAAAACATTTGGTGTCTTTCTCCTTTCTGTGAGTTATTGACTAGCAGCCAAGTGCATACAAATAAATTCTGAAAGAACTGTTTATCTATCCATATAAAACAAACACAAGAAAAAACAGAACAAAATGTTAATGGAGTTCAAGGTTTTTAAATAGGGAGAACTTCATTTTTAGCTAAGCCTGTCTTTCCTGCTTTGCTCAGCATTTTTTCTTTCAACTGCCAGGTTGGTGATTTGGATATTAACTATATTAATATAGAGGGAATCCCTGGCAGCACTAACCTCGAGGCCATGGGCTCCACCCTGGGGCCCCACAGATGCAAGCTCTTCGTTCCTGGTGTGAACAATGAAGTGACGGCAAATATTGAAGCCCAACAAGCCTTCGTTTCACCATTGAGTTCATGTGCCTCCAACTGGAATCTTTCTGCTGGTCTTCATGGATTTGAACAAAAGCAGCAGCATCTGGAGAAAAGAAGGTAAGATGTAATATTTTAGAGGACCAATATACAAAATGAAACAACCTATAGCTGGACTTGGAAAATTCTGTTTTCTTTTTTTTTTATTATGTAATATAGTCTCCAACAATTTTATCCCTACATGAAAATCTAGTTCCCTTTTAGGTTTCTATATTTGTTGGATTGAAAGTGAGACGTTTCAGAAACTGACTAAACTATAATAGAGGAAAACCACAATAAGATTGGCAAAATTAAAATGTTCAATTTTACCATGTTTTGATGGGAATGTATACAATGGAAACTTCTGTGTACTGTTGATAGGAATAAAAATCATATAAAAATTTTACAAAATATTTTGGTGCTGTCTTATAAAGTTCAATGTACATATATCATACGACCTAGTAATTGCACTAGGACATATGCATGAGTATTTATAGTGACAGAAGATAATGAGTGGAGAAACAAGTGCAGAGGCACAAGGCGTTGGCAGCCTTTGTCTTCTTTAAGGTCTGTTCCCACCCTCAGATTGTAATTGAATTGGGAAACCATGTGCTGCTTTAAAATATCTATAATTCAGTTACTGTTAAATTCAAAGCACCAACCTTTACCAGAAAGGTTTTCTAAAACTGAGCTTCAGTCTTTCCTGAGAAATAATTTGATGGATTCCAGCGTGTTGACATCTTCTCTCAGTGCCACGGTGCAGCTCCTCGATGTGTGGAGAAGATCTTGCTTTGGAAATACTCCGGGGCACCACACGTGGCCGGTGCTTGCTGTCTGGTGTGGTGGTTCCCAGAAGTGCCCATGAAATAGTTCAAGGATTTGACACTGATAGTATCATGTAATTTATTAAGTTGATGTTCTCTGGCCATTAAATAGCCTGGGGTTCTTTAAGAAAAGTAAGCAAAACGGGCTAATTCAAGGTTTCATCATCTGGTTCTTGTTATTTATAAATATATATATTTTTTGCATGGACAGGTACAGGAACTGAACCCGGGTCTCCGGCATGGCAGGCGAGAACTCTGCCACTGAGCCACTGTTACCCACTCCATCATCTGGTTCTTTATATTTAAAATCAAGACGATTTCATTGTGGTGTTATTAAAACTTTAGTTTCAGAACTGTTATCAGCCAAAGAAAAATACATCTGATAATTCATGTTGTATTAACATACCCATGAAAGCTGCCAGGCTAGGTTTGAGTGGTTTAAAATGTAAGTGTTGTGGGAAGGACCTGGAATGTGGAAGATCAAATTCTTCCCTTTAATTTTATGATTATGAAGGTTAAATGGGGAAAGAAAAGTAGTAGTTGAGCAGGATCACTGCCTGTTTCTGCCTGGATTTCTCACTGGAATTTTTCTTTTTAAAGAGACTTCTGAAAATCATGTAAAGGTGCATGGTTGGGGCCTCGGGCTCGCTCACTTCTGGCCTGCTCCGGCGGTGCCCCCTGCACGCCCCTCCTCGCATTTTTCGCTGCCCTCCTGAGCTGTATGTGAGAGACAGCAGAGAAATTGCACACTGAGCATTTTCCGAGGCAAATTCCCCCGGAGGTTTATGTCCAAACAGTCCAGAGGCTCTATTTTACCTGCATTTTAAGTATTTGAAAGGTGTAACTCTTTGGGACTTGTAATAATAAATGCATTTGCAAAACAGAAATCATGAGGCTGGTACTAACGCCAATCAGCTTATGTACCTAAGAGTACTTGAAATCGTTTTTGTTAGGTCAAAGTGTTCATTTGGGAAAAGAGACATATTTTAAAGAGGAGATTTAGAGGTGGAAACAAAAACAATAAAAACTGCTGGCATATTACTTACTCTGGAAATTAACGAAGGGCCTTTTGCACCTCCCCACAAGGGGGCACCTTCAATCCATCAAATTAGAAACCCGTGCGCCCTCCCCTCTGCCTCCCCGTCTGCTGGGTGACTGACTCCCTTGCCTGGTGCTCTAGTTCCAGCCTCGACGCCCTGGATGCCGGCGGCCAGGGAGGGCTGCAGTCCGAGCGGCGCCCCCCGTGTTACAGCCCCGTGGCCGGGACTCCTGGCGGCCAGGACTCGGACTCTCTGGAGACTGGTGCCGAGCCGGATTTTAGTATCTTCAGGACCGAATCGCTTTCCTTATCGAATAACCCACGCTCAAAGGTAGCTCTTCTTGGTATCAAATGGGCTTATTTTAAGTGTGAAAAATATGCAGCTACATCTCTCTCGGAAAGTCAAATCATGCCTTATTCATGCATGTGAGTTACATTTTTTGGACACCAGCGGTAGGTCTGATGGCATGTGTCTTTTTGATCGCTCCCTCTCCGTTTTAGTTTGTGTAGCCCTTCCCCGCTAAGGCTGTCTGTGAGCACATACCTTTGCCAGCAGTCTGTCTAATCCTTCAGATAGTTGGAAAATCTTTGCCATTTGTTACAGCAGCTGCTGTCATCATCCCTTACCCAAGAGAGAGAAACTGGTAGTATCGATGAGTTTGTCTTCAAACCTGTTTCGTTCACGTGAACACTCATGGCCGAGGAGAAGGGCTTGAGGATGAGGGAAGCAGAGGTGATGGTCATTGGCTTTGCCAGTGGCATCACCTACCCCGGAACACTGGAAACTTGGCCAGCCCACAGGAGTCAGATTTTCTCGTTGGCAATTTTGCATTAGAATTTTATTCTAGTTTCTTTCATTAATTCCGCTGATCTTGCTGAGAAAGCTTTTTTATGTTTGAACATATGCTTTCTTCCTATTTGACTTCTGCTGCTGTCCACTTGTTTGCTTTTTAAAAACAATCTGCGAAGTAAAACAGCGTGCACCAGGTCAAAATTCCACTTATTCTAAATGTACGGTTGTTATTCTAACACATTATTTTTGTGGCATGCCCTACAATATATAAAACATGCTTATGTATGCATATAATATACAGCTTTCTCATAACTTGTCTATGATATAAATACTGCTTTTATTTTATGTAATTTACTTTTGGAGCAGATGAGATTCTGAAAAGTTCAGTGTCTTGTCCAGCTTTCCCAGGCTGGGTACCAGAGCCAGGACTCAGCCCCAGGTCTTCGGACCCCAGGCCCAGGTCCTTTTCCCTCAGCCCTGAGACCCATGCTGTGCGGGAGCCTGAAGGCTCTGTGGTCATTCTAGGTAAGGGGACGTGGGCATGGTCATCAGTGTAGCTCCTCTCAGCTTTGCATCTCCAATGAAAGACTCATCATTACTTGGAGAAGAAATACTTCACCATTTTTCTGTTGTGAGGTAGTCCCGTGTCATTCACCTTGAAGGAGAACCTGTCCTCTCGAATATATCTAGACTTGCCTCTGCAGTTCCCCAGCAGTCTTTTAGAGTGATCTGGACATGTTTCAAGGCCTCATCATCACGAAGAATGATGACTGTCCGTGAGTTAACGCGGAGGAAGGCATGTGGCCTCCGCGGCTGCTCACTGCCCAGGCTGGCCTTTCCCGTGGGGCCTGACCTCGCGGTACTCCCTGCCACGGCTGACCCAGGGCCCTCTGAAGAGGGCTCAGCCTTTTTTTTTTTTCTTCGCTCTTTTAACTGATCACTTTAGAACTGTATACATTTTCACTTGTGGGAAACAGAAGAGAGTGAAGGACAGTTGCTGATTACTTAATTTCAGTCCCAAATTTTGCATTAATTTCTTTAGCCCTAACCATAAGCGGTATATCATATTTAAAATGGATGGAACGGATCAATCCTAAGTCCACTCAGCCCTATGGGATGAAAATTGTACACCATGAATGGCTTTAATGGCGTTCTACTGCACATTCATTTAAATTTTCTAGAATATATAAGAAAACCATACTTTAATTCCCTTTGTCATCTTGAATTTCAAAAATGTTGCCAATATAATAAAATAAATAATATATAATTGAGGAAATAGGAAAAATTGCAGGTCATTCTTATTTAAAGGAATAAAATTAAATACATAAAATCAGTGGTATCAAGCACCATCCCAGGAATAGCTGGAGGAGGATCTATTGAACATTGAGGACAGATTAGAAGGGTTTGTATACTGACCTAGGGCATTGCTCCCCAGAGCCTGCAACTAACGCTATCAATTTAAAAAACTATTTGAAAGTTTTAAAAATGCTTATAATTGTAACTTTCTCTACCTTCTAATCATCCTCAAGGATAGCGATCTCATTTAGTACAGTATTTTGTTTGAATATTATTTCATTGTTGATGTACAGTCTAAAACAAAACTACAATCACCAAGTAGGTTAAACTCATTTTTTTCATGTACAGAGACAAATCTTTTGACCTCATTTTTCACAGTAACCAACTTGTTTGGAATGTTGTAAATGCATTCCTAAAGTATGTACAAGAACTATTCAAAGAGATGATTCCCCTAAAAACAATAAAATTATAGAAGTTGTGAAAGGCAAGAGAAAACAATATTTTAATAAGATGTGTCAGTAATGTTGAGATTGAATCTTTTTTTTTTTAGATACTTAATTAGCTACCTTCATGGTAGCACATACTTTTAAGCCTCTGCTAGAATTTTTGTTTTTAACCTCATTATGATTTCTTTTAGGAGTCATTGCTTTCTGGGGTCCGTTCACGCTCTTATTCCTGCTCATCGCCCAAGATTTCTCTAGGAAAAGCAAGATTGGTACGTGATTTTACAGTGTACAGTTCAAGTGAAGGTAAGCGTTATTTGCCATTTGACTTTGAAAATGTTCATTCCATATTTAATTGAAATATAGCAGATTTTAAATTAGTAAAATTAAATAAGATATACAAGAGCAGCAAATCAGAATTTCCAATTAAATCTTCCTACTTAATCTTCTTAAGCATAGTAAAATTCTGTCTTCATTGGATATCATTCAAATTGTAGATTTGGTTTTGATGAAATTACAAATGTATATACACCTCCCTGTTGCTTTGTTCTGTGAATAAATGTTTTCCTCAAGGAAAATGTAGACTAGAATTGGTTCTAGACATAGTGTTTCTTTTATTTTTTTAGTTTTTATTTTCTAGATATATTGTTATAAGGACTTTAGAGGATTGTATTTAAGTGAGTTATAAAATGATTTTATTCTCTCTCTATATATATAACAGAAATAATCCAATTTCTCAAAACCGAGCATTGCAAAATAGATTTTCTTCCTTCATTTTTTTTTTTTGGCAAGCGACTTTTGAGAGTTAAAATAATATATTTGAGACACGAGTGAACATATCTCAACATTTTTTGTGGCGTTGAAAACAACCAGAAATATAACTTTTATAACAGTAAGCTTTTAATTGAAATATAGCACACATCCAGAGAAGACTGTAAATAATAAACGTATAGCTTGATGAATTTACAAAAGTGGAAGATCAAGAATTAGAACAATTATGAGCAACCCAGGAGCCCCCCTTTTATGTCCTTTGAGTCACTGTCACTATTTCCAACTTTATTTTGATATGTAGTTATTGTATACTTTCAATATAACGATTGCAATGAGAGGCATGTTTGGATAGATTCTTACCATCTGTAATAATAGTATAACAAAGTTTCTCCTGGCTGTATGAGGTAGTGTCTTTCTTGTCTCATATCTTTAAGAGTCCTCAAGGACTGAGATGTTACGAGATGCTCCCAGGTGGTATTCGCAGTTTCCCAATATACAATATTTAAAATAGACTTTATTTTACTCCTTTTTCCCCCCTTCTCCTTCGTTTTTTATTTTTACTTTATTACCTGGTTATTTTTATTATTTTAGCATTTTTATGCCATATGGAACAAAATATTCCTTGGAACTGTCATTGCTACCTCATGGCTTGCATGAAAAAATAAGAAAAGATGCAACTATTTTAAGAGGACAAGAAAATGACATTACATTGAATTTACCCTGGATTTTTTTTTCATGCTGCAGGTGTTTCTAGGGTTTCCAGGTCTCCCTGGCCTTAGCTGAGGTGGAGATTCTTTGTTCTATGGCAGCTTGCCACCGTGTCACTGAGCTGTCCTAACTGGTGAATTAGTTTTACATTGTCACGTTTAGGAAATCAAAATTGTGGTCTTACCTTCATGGTGGTGACCTCTTTAGTTTGTAAAGTCAGAGAGCTTGAGAGTTTGGAATTATTGATTAGATGTCTGAGAGGAGATTGATTGTTTAAAAGGGAAAAGAGCCTGACTTACGTATTTTTAATGACTAAGGCTGGGCTTCTTCTCCACACATATGATCCTTAAATCTTTGCTTTTGAATTACAAAGACTAAAGGGCTGTTACCAATTCCTTTGGCTTTTCTGTGGATGAATCTTATGCTTAGACGGTATATTTAAAGACAGGGTATTTTAATGAAGTTTGAAAACTCTGTAACCAGGTAATTTAGGTTGAGTCCACACTGACTTTACAAAGAAGCTTGCATCCCAGTGGAGAGCCCTGTGTGAATGCAGATGTCCTGATGGCATCCTTTAGGTCAGCGGAAAGCCCTGGGTCTATGTGGGATCAGCTAACTCCTGTTGAAGAGGGAATAATTTTAAATGCTTTTATACGATCAGAGTACAAGTAGAAAAGCTTGACTAGTTCAAAGATGCATTCGAATGTCTTATTGTTTAGTTTAAGTTAATGAGAAGTATGTAGACATAAATTCTCTCTTGGTGGGTTTTGAATAGTCCTAAAATTTTCTTGATTTGAACAGAGTCCAAGTTTCCTTTTGCTGTAGTGGGAAGCTACTGTGAGTGGGTTATGATACAAATATGCAGAGACAGGACACTTACGTGTGATGTTCTTCGTTCCTTGCACCTCCAAATTCTGTCATTTCTCATGCATTTTACATTTTTTTGGCCAAGAGTACAAGTTTATTATTTCATGTCTGTATCCCTTTGGTACATCATGGGTTGCGATAGAAAGAAATATTATCAATATTGAAATGAAAATCACCTAACCCAAGTGGACAAAAAGGGCTCTGCATTTAATAATTTGAAGAGTGAAATAATTATACATTTTAAAGTTACTGTGAACTGACAAATGGAACCCCATTAGATTTGTTCAGTTGCCTTAGTCTTGTTCCATTACTTCATAGCTTGATTATCTTGCTTACATGATTTTTTTCTCTTGACACCTCAACCTAATTAAAATATGGATAATGATTTCTGCCCACAACTTAATTTGAGGAGCATTTAATAATGGCTATGAAATAAAGCCCTCAACTTCTTCAAAGTGGATTTTCTGTTAGATATGAGATGGTATTAGGGTCAACATTGGTATTTACTCATTTCAGGGGCTTTTAAAATTGCTCTTATTTTTCCTCCATATATGCTTGGGTCCTCTCCCTTTGCTGCCTCATTTTGCCTCTCCACTGTGTGGAGAGCTGTGTGCCCCTGCTGAGATGGGCTCGTCCAGCGTGGCTGTGGCCCCCTTTATTCTCTCTCACTGTCTCCATCGGTGTCTCTCTGCTCTACCTCTGCAGTAAGGACACCAGTTGTGGGAACAAGATTGCTAAGCTGCCTGCACAACCCAGCCCCCCAGCCCCCAAATCCAATGAGAAAGGTGGATCTACCTTTCCCATAAGTCACAAAGCACGTCTCTGCCCACTGCCGCTAGGCTTTTGTACAGGCATGGCATCTGTGTTCAGGTGGATGCTTCCTTAGCCTTCAAGAAAAGCCTTCAAGACTTTTCTCTGGAGCTTCACTGAAAAGCCGCTAAGATGATTGTCACCCTGTGTGTTGGGGATTAGTGTTACGCAGAAGGGATGACGTTCTGATAAGACACATTCAAAAAAGCAGAGCTACTTTTCTGCACTTCTGAAAATATTTACTGCCTAACCCTTCCAAATTAGGGAAAAGTGGGAAAGTGATAAAGATGCCCTGACCTACATCCTATTTGTATAAAATTACTGTTTCTCATTATTTTCTGACTGGAGGTATGCATAATGATACGATATGATTGTGTGTATGTATTTCAGACTAACACATGGCTAGTTTGCCTTCATTTTTATTTTATCGTTCTGTGTCTTACAGAGCAAAGAGCTTACAGTTTACCGGATGCACCAAAAGAAAAAAGGTATTTTAGCTGTTACAATCTTCCTGATCCCATCTTTTAATAATATTTTTATAGAGAAATATCCACACACGTACAGTCCAACCACATTATACAACCAGTGGCTCACGATATCATCACATAGTTGTGTGTTCCTCAGCACCGTCATTCTTAGAACATTTGCATCACTCCAGAGAAGGAAATACAAAGAAAAAAAAAAAGAACTGATCTGTCTTTGGAGATATTTCGTATGTTTTTGGAGGCTTGGGCAGGCCCCGGGAAGCTGCGTATCATTTTTGATCCCTGTTTCAGCGGTGTCTGAGCTGTTTCTCTGTCCCAAGCCTCTAGGTATTTTCATGACCGACCCCTCCAGGTGTGCCGGGCCCGGGTGGGGTCGGGGCGGGGCAGTCCCCCCCGCCGTCCATCCGCCTTTGAAAGGAGCAGGTTCTCTGTGGTTCTGTCCCCAGGACCAGACCACCCAAGGCGCCCCTGGGTGCCCAGACGCAGGAAGGGCCTGACCAGCGCTGCGGCTTTGCGTTGCACGTTATTGCTTCGTAGTGACATGTTTTGAAACAAAAGAATAAGCAAGGCAGAAAGTACTTTAAGCGTTGTTGCTTTTCCGGTCGATGTGCGGATCTGAACGCTTTGAATGTGAGCTTCTGCCTCTGCTGCAAGGTGGCACCACTGCCGGGGTGGCGCGGGCGAGGTGCGCCGGTCACGAATGGGGACTGCGCGCGGGGCGCGAACGGGGACGGCGCGGGGCGCGAACGGGGACGGCGCGGGGCGCGAACGGGGACGGCGCGCGGGGTGCGAACGGGGACGGCGCGGGGCGCGAACGGGGACGGCGCGCGGGGCGCGAACGGGGACGCCGCGGGGCGCGAACGGGGACTGCGCGTGGGGCGTGCTGTGAGTCGCCGCTGGGGCTGCTGTCCCGGCTGGCGGATGTCTAAGCGGCACAGGGTGTATAAAAGACAGACCTGCTCGGCGTTAAAAGGCTGTATGAAAAAGAGGAGAATGGCATTTGGTTTGGGTTATATGAGGGCTAAGCTATGACATTTTGAAATCTGGATTCAGGTGCACTATTTTGTTTTAAATCTTGGAATAAAAGTCCCAATAAGAAACTGTCTCCTTTTGCTCCTTTTCTGTTTTTTATTAAGATCAGGTTGGAAAAAGATGAAAAGGGAGGAAGGGCAGGAATGCGCTTTCAGGATGGGGTGATGATGAAGGTGTAGTCATGATGGACACAGTGGAGATGATGATGATGGCAGGAGCAGCAGCAACTGACACTTACTGGGTGCTTTGGGCTGTTCAGGCACTTTACATTTATTATCTCCCTTATGCACTTTACTTCCTAGTTCTGGAACTTGATAATCATCCTTGTCTTGTCATCATTCTTTTTAATAAATGGAGAAGTAATGGGCTGACGGTAAAGATTTTTTTTAAACTTATTTTTCATTTGCAGAGGAGTTAAGACTGAAGGAGCTGATGTTACAATTGGCCCATAAACTGCTTTGACTTGGATGGAATGGGAAGGAAGCATTTCTCATTCCTCATTCCTCGTCACTCCCCTTCCCCGCCCCGTTCTTTAGGCTTTCTTGGTCTGCTTCCTGGAAACATGTGACTTTTTAAGTTATATCTCTGCATGAATCTGATAAAGTAGGTTTTTCTTTTGACCTACTCTATTCCTCATATCTATTTGAATATGCTGGTAATATCTTCAGCCCGATGCTTTACTGTGGTCATGCTTTAGACATTTACTTGAGAGTCTGTCTTCTTTGGAATTCTGTTATTTGTATTAATCACTTGGTTTCTTTGTAAAAGGACACAACCAGGTCAAAGGAACTCATGCCAAACTTGCAGGCTCATTTCAGTGACTCTCCATCTGTCCAGTTTCTTAAAGAGCATGACAGGACTTGGTTATTTTGTTGCCACCATCTATCTTAAATCTATTACAACTAATACCTCCTATTTTATTCAAGACCTGAGCATCTGAGTTTTAAAAGAAGTTCCCACTGCCTAAATTTTCAATTTGGATAGCAGGGACTTGTTCTAACATTTAGTTGCCCAATTCTTTAAAAAAAAAAAAAAAAAAGGAGATAATAGCTATCATAGAGTATAGGGTTAAGGGTTAAGATATTGAGGATTCATATTCTTAAAATGTTTTAAATTGCTGTTTCTATTAACAGGGCAGTATCAGGAGAGTCTCTGAAGAATGGAACTTGACAAACTTTCTTGTGGGTGATTCCCTTGGTTTTCTTTTCCTGGGGTGTTGAGAGGACTCAAATAATTTTTTTTTCAGATTCTTATAAATTTAAAAGTTGTTTGAATTCCAATAGAAAATCAGTTGAGAATTTTCTCTTTTCAGCTCTTGTCTAAAGTACCTAATTGTTAAATTTATAGTTTTGGAACATGGAATGAACCAACCTTTTACATTTGATCAGTGGGTACATTATGCTAATAATTCTCATAATTGGTAGTGGGTCATGTCTATGATATTCACATTTCTATGAAGTTTGGTGATTCTTCTCACTTTTTAATATTTAGTTTTTATAAGCATTTTTATGTTTACTTTGCCATCCTTCAAGTCTTATTAACCTTTGAATCTAAAGGTTTTGCAAGATTATTGCAGTTTTATAAAAATATTTAAGCTATATGATAAGTATTCTGGTGCATTTATAGACTTTTAATCAAAACTGAAATTGTTCTTGATGTCATCTTCTGTGGCGTTGGGAATTGGAGGTAGAGCTGAGTAAACATGATTAATTTTCTTTAATCGCACGAGGGATGTTCTGAAAGGTTTCTTTCTGAGCTCTCAAGTGGGTCATTCCCCATTCCCAAGCAAACCTCTTGAATATTATAAGAATTTTGCAAAGTGGGTTGCTTAAGGCACAAGAGGTTATAGAAATTTCAAATCATATTAATTAGTGTATTATCTAAGGCAGAAATAACCTTGGTGGCTGCAGAAGCACAAAGGAAATAAGAGGGTCTGAGTTCTTTTTTAGTGGTCTTAGGGTACATTCATTTCTGTTCACCCCCTTTCCCTTCCAACTATTTAAATATTTTCTCTAAGTAGCGAACCCAATGTCGCTCACTGTGCAGGATTTGAACAGCAGGGCATGCGCCGTCCTGCCCCAGAGGCAGCTCTGAAAACATTGATTATTTTTTCTAAATGAATTCAGAGATTTCAATTCTAAAATACCCTATTATAGAGGTTAAATAATTTAAGATTTTGTTATCAGAGAGGCACATATTTAAGTGTGACAAGAAGACTTTAAAATAATTTAGTCTAAGTCTTCCGCTAATCAGGTGAGAAAAGCTGAAACCCTGGGAAGTTATCACTGAAGCCAGCGTTCTCGCAAAGTGTCATCATGGGTTTTGGTGTATATTGATGTATGTTTGCTTTTAAATATTTCCCAGAGACAAATGTGTTGGCGACTAAGGTGGCAAGTGGAAAGTGTAGGGCATAGAGGAGATTTCAATCATGAAATGTTCGTTATGGAGCTCCTCAGTCTATAGAAGACGCCTTATCTGATTTGATGTGATATTTAAGATGATCATTAAAAATACTTTCTACCTGCAATAATTTTAGAAATATATTTTGGACTATGAAAGGATCTTCTAAGGAATATGTAACTCTTCATACCTGGAATTTGTTTTTTTCCTAAAGTGTGACTTTATGGGTTAGAGGAAACAAGAGATATTCAGTACATTTATAGACCGGATACAATTACCTTTAGCTTACCTCTTGTTTTGGGGAGTATTGATTAACCTTCTCTCCTCTACAACCAAGTCTCAGATTGCAGATAGCCTGATTGAGGGGAGGGACTGAACCATAAGGCAAACAGTCTTGTTTCTTAGGCTATTATCTGCAAAGGAAATGCTTATCTGTTGAGTATTATCTCTGTGTCCCCCAAATAAATAAAATCCTGTTCATATTGTTGGTTATTTGACTCCTCTGTGCCCTAGGAAGTTTCTGTTAGTGCAATAAACTTGGGGATGAGTGCATTCAGAGTAAAATTACAAGTCTAAGATTTCCTTTCTTTCTCCAGTATTTTATTATGAAAAATTTTAGGTATAGAGAAGTTAAAAGAATTATGTATTGAACACTATTTCCCACCATTTAGATTCTACAACTGTTAATGTGTGATATTTGCTTTGTCATGTCTATCCACCTGTCCATCCGTCTATAATTTTTCTATCCATCTCTATATTTTCAATGATGAGAGCCTCTCTTCTCACCTTTAGAACAGCCATGATAACCTGAACACATGTGCTGTTTTTTGCTCCTTATTAAGTCCTACAAGTCATTACAGATTATCTTTTGTAGCAGTCAGGAGGAAGAATGGACCAAATATATAATACCTGCCAAATCGGAATCTGAAAAATACAAAGTGAGCCGAACTTTCAGCTTTCTCATGAATAGGATGACTTGCCCTCGGAACAAATCTAAGGTAATTGGGGTTCTGTGTTCTATTAAGTATCGATGGCTTAGTTTCTCAGCAGCTAATACAGTTTTCACTTTCCCTTTAAACTCTCTTATATACATACTTGAAACACCTCTGCATTTCTTAGGGAGTATTGTCCAAGTCGTTAGAAATATTAGGACAACTGCATCTCAGGGGATATTGCATTTTGGTGTTATTATGCTACTCTGTGTGCCACCCTTGTATTCTAATAGGAAATGTAGAGACTTTGCTTGCTTGACCTCTGTAAGAAGGTTCACTCAAAGCATTTCCCTTTTTTTCATTTCCCCCCACTTTCCTGCCACTGCTGCTGTACATCAAGATGAAAAACAAGGATGCCAAAGACAAAGAGAAACTGAGTCGACATCAGTTCGTCCCCGGAACATTCTCTGGGGTTCTGCAGTGTTTGGTTTGTGATAAAACACTCCTGGGGAAAGAGTCGTTCCAGTGTTCCAGTAAGTTCTCTGTTCTAATGTGTGCTGCATTGGGCTTTATTTCTCAAGGAAGTGAACTCCCCGAGGAGAGAGGCCGTTGCTAAGCACATTTCTGTAAGCCTTCTTTTTAGTGCTGGACGTCGGGTTTAACAGCTACCGACCAGTGACCGTGATGGCTGTCCACGGGTGATACCCTTCCTGCGTTTCAGTAACTTAACGTGCCCCTTGCAATGGCATCTCCAGTTTTAGGTGTCCAACCCTGAGCGCCTCATCCTGCCCCCCACATGCCCACCTAAGAGCTGACCCGCTTAGTTAATCACGATTCCATCATTCTAGCCAGATGCTCCTGACAAAATCTTGGAGTTTTTCTTTATGCTGCTCTTTCTCTCGTATCGCACATTCAGTCTCTGGCCTTTATCTTCGAATGATATAATCCAGCCACCTCTCACCCCATCGTTATGATCGGCCTGGACCACACCAGCATTTCAGTAGCTTTCTAACTGGTCTCTTGCTTCTTCCTTTGCCCCTGAAGTCTGTTCTTTAAACACAGCCAGAGGGCGTTTGTTAAGGTGTCCAAGCTGTGGGCGAAATCCTCCAATGGCTTCTTTTTTCCTACTTCTTTATTAAAGAGGTTGTGGGCTTACAGGATAATCATGCATAAATTGTAGGCTTCCTCTATCTCATGCCACTACCAACACCGCACCTTGGTGTGAAACATTCGTTACACCTGAGGATAGCACGTTTTTATATTTGTACTATTAATTAAGTGCACGGTTTAATTTAGGGTTCACTGTCAGTGTAGTGTATTTCCCTGGATTAAAATTTTTTTTATTCTGTTACCATATATACAATTTAACGTTTCCCCTTTTAATCATATTCATATATATATTTCAGTGCTGTTAATTGCATTCACAGTGTTATGCTACCATCTCTACATCCATTACCAAATCATTTCCACCATTCCAAGTAGAAACCCATACATTTTAAGCCTTAACTTCCCATTCCTGGTCCCCACCTTGTCCCTGGTGACCTGCATTCTAGATTCTTATTCTATGTGTTTCTTTATTCTATAATTATTCTATGATTGTTTCAGATTAGTGAAATCAGACAATATTTGTCATTCTGTGTCTAGCTTATTTTACTCAACGTGATGACTTGAAGGTTCATCTGTTTGGTGCATGAATTAGGACTTGATTCTTTTTTATAGCTGAATAATATTCCATTGTATGTATACACCACATTATATTTATCTATTACTGGTTGATCAATGCTTGGTTTGCATCCATCTTTTGGCTATTGTGAGTATGATACTTTGAACGTTGGTGTGCAAATATCTGTTGGGGGCCCTGCTTTCAATTCCATGCTTAGTAGTAGAGTTGCTGGGTTATATAGTAGTTCTGTACTTAACTTTCTGAGGAGGAATTGCCAAACTGTGTTCCACAGTGGCTGCACCATTTTACATTGCCACCAACAATGAATGAGTGTTCCTATCTCTCTGCATCCTCTCCAACACTTATTTTCTGGTTTTGTTTGTTTGTTTGTTTTTAATAGTAGCCATTCCAATGGGTATGAAATGGTATCTCATTGTGGTTTTAATTTGCATTTCCCTGATGCCTAATGATGTTGAGCATCTTTATTCTGTGCTTTCTGGCCATTTTTATATCTTCTTTAAAGAAGTGTCTGTTCAAGCCTTTTGCACATTTAAAAAACTGTATCATTTGTCTTTTTGCTAAGTTGAAGAATTTCTTTATATATACTGGATAGTAATGCTTTATCAGATATATGGTTTCCAAGTATCTTCACCCATTGTGTAACTTTTTTTTGAAACTTGTTTTCTGACCCAATATATGGTCTGTCTTCAGGGATGATCCATGTGCGCTTGAGAAGAATATGTATTTTGTTTTTGCTCGATGCAATGTTGAAGAATTTCTTTATATATACTGGATATTAATGCTTTATCAGATATATGGTTTCCAAGTATCTTCGCCCATTGTGTAGCTTTTTATTGAGACTTGTCTTCTGACCCAATATATGGTCTGTCTTCAGGGATGATCCATGTGCGCTTGAGAAGAATATGTATTTTGTTTTTGCTTGATGCAATGTTATGTGTATTTTGTTTTTGCTTGATGCAGTGTTCTAGATATGTCTCTTAGGTCTAGTTGGTTTTGTGTATCATTTCATACCTGTACTTCCTTATTTATCTTCTGTCTAGATAATCTATCCATTATTGAGTGTGGTGTGTTAAAGTCTCCTGCTATTAATGTAAAACCCTCAATTTCTCCCTTCAAATATGTCAGTATTTGCTTCATATATTTAGGGGCTCTGCTGTTAAGTATATATATATATAATTGTTACATCTTCTTGTTGAATTCTCCCCTTTATTAGTATGCAATAACTATCTTTGTCCCTTGTAGCTGTTTTTGACTCAAAGTCTCTTTTATCTAGTATTAGTATAACCACCTGAGCTCTCTTTTACTTACTAAGTAGTATACATTTTTTCCATATTTCCACTGTCAACCTACTTGTATCTTTGACTTTAAGGTGAGTCTCTTGAAGACAGCATATAGTTGTCCTGCTTCTTTATCCATTCTGCTAATCTCTGCATTTTGACCAGAGAGTTTAATCCATTTACATTTAAAGTCACTACTGATAGTATGGCTTTTCTTCTGCCATTTTTCTATTTAGCCTTTGTAGGTCTTAAAACTTTTTTGTCCCTTGCTTCCATTGACGTCTACTTTTATATTTATTTATTTTCTTGTGTTTTACCATATTGAGTGCCTTCTTATTTCTATCTGGATATATTTTTCATCTGTTTTCCTTGTGATTATCATAGTGTTAAAATTTAACCTCCTAAATAAATAACAATTGTATTTGGTTTGATGCCAACTTAACTTTAATAGCATGTATATATACTTTTCTTACACCCATCTGTCCCCCCATCATTTTTTGTACTTGTTACCACTTATATTTTTGTACATTTTATCATCCTCAAATCTAAATTTATCATTGCTTTTTATGCCTTTGCATTTTAGCACCAGAAGGAAGTAAGTTGGGAGTTATATACCAAAAATACAATGTAATAGTACTGGTATTTATAATTACCCAAATGGTTGCTTTCACCACAGGTCTTTATTTATTTATGCTGTTTTGAACTACTGTGCAGGGTCCTTTTGTTTCAGTCTGAAAAACTCCCTTTGGCATTGCTTGTAGGACAGATATAGTGGTGATGTACTCCTTCAGCTTTTCTTTATCTGAGATGTCTTAATTTCTCCCTTATTGTTTGAAAGAGAGTCTTGCTAGATATAAAATTCTTGACTGGCAGTTTTTGTCCGTCAGTACTTTAAGTATTTCAGCCCACTGCCTTCTTGCCCCCATGGT
>PVIY010031819.1:0-29567 GCA_004026745.1 Myrmecophaga tridactyla | reverse complement strand
TGAGTCCCTACTCAAATTTCTCTAACGTTTCTGAAATGTCTTTTGTAGCATTTTGGTTTTGGTTCATGCATTCATTTGATTATAGTTTATTAGTCTTTTTCCATCTAAAACATCTCCCTACCTTGTTTTGTTTGTTTTAACTTCATTTTTTTTGAACCATGGAAGTCTAGTTCTGTAGAATAGATTCCATGTTCTGCTTTTGTCCCACTCCCTGGGAGAGGGTGGCATTTAATGAATTATGTACTGCACTGAATGAATTCCTCTTGCTCTTTCACATAGCTGGTGTGTGACCATCCCCAAGTCTTAGAATATCATATTCTCATTAAAATATTCAAGCTCTTCCCATTTTGGGGGAATAGAGCTCTAGAAATCCCCTCAAATGGCAAATACATGGATATTTGTATTTAATAGCATTTTTGGAGTACTGTTCTTTACAAAGATTTTTCTTTTCAATTTATTCCCAATTCTCCATTAAGAAAATCTCAATTGGATATCAGTATGTCTTCAATCCTTTTTTTAAAGACCTGCTAATTTCATTTTCAACAAGGAAAACACGTATCTCTATAAAGTCTAAGTTGTCAGGGAGATGCAAGGTAAGGGGTGAACTATAAAGCATTAGGAAACAAAATCCAAGTCCAGAAAAAACATTGACTGCCATGAACTCTGTCCACAAACCCAGAGGATTCCAATTAAATTCAACATATTAATATTTACTAAGCACTTACAATACACCCTGCATGGTAGGTATGGACATAGAGATAAATGAGAAATTGTTGCCATCCTCTGGGGATCCACAGCTCACTTGCATACCCAAGTAATTTCGCCAGAGGAAGGTTCTAACAGGTCCTGTAAGGGACTGTAGGAAGTGGAGCAAAAAGCTTGTCTCTGCCCAGGGTAACCTCACAGGCCTGACGGATGGGAAGGCAGGGGAGCTGGACTTTCATGGACATTCTAAGATCTTGCCTGGAACGGGCGCTAGGGGATGGAAGAACCATTACAATGTCCATTTTGAGCAACAGTAAGTGCCAAATGTACTTGATAATGAGGTAGAAGTCTGCTTAAAGGAGTGTTAAGGAGTAAGATTGAAGTGGGGTTGATATTTTGTCACCTACGTTTTCTTCAGGGCTGTGTTGAGTGACTGGTTTCTCGATATTTGTGCAGTGTGGCTTTGCAAGCCTCTACCTAGATTTTAAACTGACCTATGTGAGATTTCAGACATCAGGATGGTAGGAAATGGTTACTTATTCCAGCAATGCACAGTTTTGACTATATGGCCTGATGCCTCTGAATTCTGCCCTCACAGCTCAGCTTGGGGGTCTGCCATTCAGCCTTGAATATAAAAGCTACTCTCTGCCATATAAGTGTAATTGCCCTGCAGGAAGGTCCCCTGCCTCATCTCTGTCTTCAGGCGCCAGGTAAATGAAATCTCTGAAATATTAATGTGTAGAAATGACTCTATTAACAATGAAAAAAAAAAGGAAACAACAAGATCTCACATGTGAAAAGAAAGAGCACACTTCATTGAAATCCAAGGTTTTGTGGAGGGGCTTAGCGGTTCCTGACTGTTTTGTGGGAGGACAGTGAACCCATACTGAAGGCTGGAGCCATCCTGTCACAGCGAACAGCTTGGAGGCATGATTATAATTTCTCTGTGGGTGACAGAGGAGGAGAAGTCCTTGCCAAGGAAAGAATGATCAATATCTTATTATTGATGCTGTGCATCTGAAAGCCAAGGGTCTGTCTTGAAGGATGAGAACAGAAGGATACATTGTGGAAGGAATTGCGATAAGGTGTTGGAAGCACTCTGGGGGCAGCTCAAAGTATCTTTTCTCCTTTCATTACTTTTCTCATGCAGTATTTCTAGTGGAGAAAAAGTTGGGGAACTTTCTGCAAGGAAGTCTAAGATATAGGCCTTCAAAAATGTTTATTGAACTAATGGTCAATGAGAGGGAGTGGTAAGGGGTATGACATGTGTTTTTCTTTTTTCTTTCTTTTGCTGGAGAGATGTAATGTTACAAAAAATGATCATAGTGATAAATACACAACTATGTGATGATATTGTATGCCATTGATTGTAACCATGTCAAAAATGTTTGTATGTCAAGAATGTTTGTATGTTTGTTCATTGTTTATAACAAAAATATGAAAAAAATGTTTATTGAATCCCTACTATATGCTGGACCTGTGCTATTTGCTGTGGATAAGGTGATTAATAAGACAGACCCAATTCTCGCCCTCATGGGACTCATAGTTTAGTGGGGGAAGACAGGCTACTAAACAAATCACATTTAAGTAAACAAGTATGAACTGCAAATGGGGTAAATAAGAGGATGTAACTGAAGCCCAGAAGAGGGAATCTAATCAAGTGTGTGGGAAGTAGAGGTTTGGGGGTGTGGTTAGGAAAGGCTTTCCTGGGGAGGATTGAACAAGCTGCAACAGTTGAATGAATAGGACTTAAACAGGTAAGGGGTGGGGCGAGGTTAGCATGTTTCAGGCAGGGGGAAATCTAGGGCAATGATATGACCTGATGCACAGTTTACACAGTTTATTCTGCCTGAAGAATGGAGACTAGATTGGAGGGGGGCAGAATGGATGCTGGGAGACCAGTCAGGATGCTAGTATGGTTGCTCAAGTGAAAGAGGATGATAAAAAGAAAACTTACATCATGCCCTTAGATGAACATCATTCACCATTTGGGGTACTACAGAGCACTGTGCCATAGTTTAGAAGTTTTGCAACCCAAGGTAAATTTTATTAAAACTGTTGCAAAGATTATCCAATCAGAATTGTAGACTACCATATAAGAATTTGAGCTCTATGTATCCCTAGTATTTTTCTATTCAAGGAGGTTTGACTCCTTTGCAATGCAGGTAAAAATTTTTCCAGAAATATTTATGACTTTTTCTTTGAAAAGAATTATATTTTGTAGTAGGTGATGACTATGGACTATGTCTTGAGTCAGTGAAAGAAGAAAAAGGTTCTTTGTCTGAAGGATAAAAGGGTCTCACATTTTTCTGAAATGACCCATGTGTTAGTCTTTAAGCTGCTGGAATGCAATAGGCCAGAAATAGAATGGCTTTTATAAAGGGAATTTATTACGTTATAAGTTTACAGTTCTAAATCTGTGAAATTGTCCAAATCAAGGCACCAACAAGGGGTTACCTTCACGCAAGAAAAGCCGATGCTGTCTGGAACACCTCTATCAGCTGGGAAGACATGTGGCTGGCATCTGCTGGTCCTTGTTCCCAGTTCTGTTGCTTCCAGCTTCTGATGCCGGTGGTTTCCTCTCTAAGCATCTGTGGGCCTTCACTTTAGCTCCTCTGAACACAACTCTGTGTTCTGGTTTGCTTAACATCTCATGGGAAGGCACATGGGGACATCTACTGGGCTCTGCCCATATCTAGACATCTGTTCTCTCTGTGAGCACTCCAAGCATCTCCAAGCATCCATGTCTTCATCACCCCTCAAGCAAGTATTCTCCAAGTGTCTGCATCTGCATCTTCAAAGTCTGTGTCTGAGGTTTCTTCAAAATGTTTCCCCTTTTAAAGGACTCTAGTAAACTAATCAAGACCCCTGTTGCATGGGTGGCGCAACATCTCCATCTACCCAAAGGGCCACACCCACAATTTGACATGCCACGTCTCCATGGAGATAATCTAATCAAAGGGTTTCCACCCTAAAATAGTGAATCAAAATTAAAGGGGGTGGCTTTTCTGGGGTTACACAACACTTTCAAACCAGTACAACCCAGAACAAGAGATAGCCTAAACGATATCAAAGAGAAAAAAAGAATGTGGCAGTGAATTTTAAATCAGCCCCACTTTATGGGACAACCACAGCTCCATGTCTTTTTATAGCCAGCATGGGCCCCACAAATCATGCAATTCAACCCCCAGTGGGATGGAGGGAGGCAGAGGTTAAGTCATTTGCCCGACATCATACAGATAAGAGAAGTAATTTCTTTATTTTGAGTAATTGCAAACCAATATAAGTTTTTGGACATGCTTTGTTTATCCTTCTGTGTTCCCATCACTGTGCTTTACACCTTCCTAAAAACTCTCTTTAGATTTTCTTTGCTATTAATGGAATAATTTTCTGAAAGTTGTAACACATCAATTAATTAGCATTTCTTTCTTCAATGAGGATCTTCTCACTTTAGTCATTCATCTGTACATGAAGAAGTTATCTCCAAAGTTAGTCCCACAGGCATTTCCCCACAATTACTGAGAGGGAGATTCTTCATCGTTTCTTGACAATTTCATTGAAAGACAACTGTTTTAATCAATAATTTGGTACTTTACTTCACTGACAATATTAGGCCATCTCATTTTTCTTCTCCATGCTTTTTTTCTTTTGATGTCCCTCTTGCTCCAGGCAGGGTCAGACTGAGACATGTTCACACTCAGACCAAACTAATAAATTTAGGTACCTTAAAACCAAAAGCAGTGAGTGAGTGTGTGTGTAAGGCATTTGATAGTTATTTAGCAGAAAGCTTTAATGTGCTCATGGGGAAGGCCAGAGCAGCACCAACTGTGGCCGTGTGACCCTGTCCTCTATTGTGAGCATTTCTGCTCGGCCCCAAACATGAGCATATGTTTAGCAAACAAGATCCCTGCCATTAACAGGAGTCTCTCTTTAGACAGCAGTGTGGCTTTCTGAGCATTCCTCTTGGGGGTTTCAATCCCAGCAACCATCCTAAGCGGTTTATTAAATGATTCCTTTTAATTTGCTTGAAGAGTCCTAGTGATTTTAACTTCTGGTATTTTGTTACATTTCCAACGTTGTTTTAGTTGAAACATCCCTTAAATCTGTCTTGTTCCTGGTTGCATGGCCTCCTGTGTCATCCCCTCCCTGCATCTGCTCCCAGGGATTATTCATCACTCCCCATCAGTACTCCCCTTGCTTCAGGACTCTGTCCTTAGCCCGATATAGAATGAAGTCATCTAAGTAAATAACCACTGCTTTTCTTTTTATAACCCTCATTCTTGAAATGGTTTGTTTTCCATCTATTTTAAATCCTAGACCGCAAACCATATTAACACCTACATTATTCACCACTGTAAGTATCCCAACGGCTACCATAATGGTACTTGACAGCTGGTAGATGCCTAAAAATATCTGCTTCAGGAGTGAATGAATTAAAGTAACCCAGAAGACTGATAGCATATTACCCACTGCACCAATCAGGATTAGGTTCATCTCTCAGCAACAACCCCCAAGAAAACTATGGCTTCCACAAGATAAAATCTTATTTCTCTTCTACATACAAGTGTGAAAGTAAGTGGTCCACAACCGTGAGACTTCATGAAGTCCTCAGGGACGCAGGCTTTTACTGTTTTGCTGCTTTGTTGTATTCAGCGTATGACTTTTACCATGTGGTCCAAGATAAGAGTGTGAATCCCAGATAGCATGTCTGTTTTCCAGCTAGGAGAAAAAAGGGAGGAGGATTGAAGACAGGAATGCCTAAACATATTTTTTGGAAGACACGTAAGAAACACATGACACTACCCTTTGAATACCATTCACTAGATCATAGTCACGTGGTCATGCTTAGCCATAAGGGAGGCTGGGAAAAATAATTTTTACTATGGGTAGTTATGTGTCCAGCTAAAAACCAAGGATTCCATTATTAATGGAGAGAAGGAGAATGGATATTGTTACTTTGACATCCATATACACTCTTTTCTTTTTTTATTAGAGAAGTTGTAGGTTTACAGAAAAATCATGCAGAAAGTAGATTCACGTATACCCCACACTGCACACATTCTCTCTATTATTAACATTGCATTAGCGTGATATTTTTGTTACAATTGATGAAACTATTATTATAATTATTCTACTAACAATAGTCCATGATTTACAATAGGATTGACTATGTGTTGCAAAGTTTTATGGCTTTTAAAAATATTTATTCCGGTACTATATATGTAACCTAAAATTTCCCATTTTAACCACTTTCAGATATAAAATTCAGTGGCATTAATTTTATTCACAATGTTATATTATCATCTCCACCATCCACTACCAAAACTTCCCCATCACTCAAAACAGTAACTCTGTACCAATCAAACATTGACTCCCCAATTTCTACCCCCAGCCCAGCCCCTGGTAAGCTATATTCTAGTTCCTGACACTGTGAATTTGCATATTTTAATTATTTCATATAAGTGAGATCCTACAATATTTGTCCTTTTGTGTATGGCTTATTTCATTCAACAGGATGTCTTCAGGGTTCATCCATGCCATTGCATGTACCAGAACTTCATTCCTTTTTATTGACACATAATATTCCTTTGTGTGTGTGTGTGTGTGTGTGTGTGTGTGTGTACACATATATATACCACATTTTGCTTATCCATTCATCTGCTGAGGAGCATGTGCTGATTTGAAACAATTACGTACCCCAGCAAAGCCATATTCTTTTAATTCTAATCCTTTCTTTTAGGGACAGACCTATTGTTTGGAGGGACTATTTGATTAGGTTGTTTCCATGGAGAGTAAGCCCACCCAATTGTGTACAGGACCTTTTGATTAGATGGAGATGTGACCCCGCCCATTCAAGATGGGTCTTAATCAGTTTATTGGAATCCTTAAAAGAGCTCATGTAGAGAGAAAGAGCAGTGAGCCAATATAGACACCTAGACACAGATGTTTGGAGATGAAGAGAGAAATACCTCAGGTGCTAAGCAAGGATTCACAGAAATAACCAGAATCTGGAGAGAGTGAACACAGAGGGCAGAGAGATGAAACCAAGAGATATAGATGTTTGGAGATGCTAAGCTAAGAGATGAAACACGGAATTTGCCCTGGAGAAGCTAAATGAGGCCCCTAGATGCTTGGAGGGCCACTGAGGCTGAGCGCAATGGAATTCAGGAGCAAAGTACCAGTAGATTCAAGCCATGAACCTTCCCAGCTGACAGAGAAACCCCAAACATATTGGCCTTTCTCGAGTGAAGGTATTCTCTTATTGTTTCCTTACTTTGGACATTTTCATGGCCTTAGAACTGTAAATTTGTAACCTAATAAATCCCCTTTGTAAAAGCCAATCAATTTCTGGTATATTGCATTCTGGCAGCATTAGCAAACTGAGACAGTCATTTGAGTTGCTTCCATCCAACAACTATGCATCATGCCACTATGAATGTCAGTGTGCAAATACCTGTTCCAGTCCCTGCTTTCAATTATTATGGGTTTATAGCAGAAGTGGAATTGCTGGATCATATGGTAATTCTACACTTAACTTTCTGAGGAACTGCCAAACTGTTTCCACTGAAGTTGCACCATTTTACACTCCTACCAATAAAGAATGAATGTTCTATTTTTCCACATCCACACCAACACTAGTCATTTCCAGTGTTTTGATAGTAGGCAATCTAGTGGGTGTGATATGGTATGTCATTGTGGTTTTGATTTGCATTCCCCTAATGGCTAATAATGTTGAGCATCTTTTCATGTCTGGCCGTTCATATATCTTCTTTGGAGAAATGCCTGTTCAAGTCTTTTGTCCACTTTATAAATTGGGCTGTTTGTCTTGTTGTTGAGTTGTAGGATTTCTTTATTTATGCTGGATATTAAACCTTTAACAGATATGTGGTTTCCAAATATTTTCTCCCATGTTTGGTTTCAAAATAAAGATAATAGTAAAATCTTACCCTTGTCTAACAAAATACAACTAACCCTTATACAACCAAATTCTTTTCCCAAAAAGATGATACAAAAACTAGCTGACTCACAGCTCCCCTTTGATACCCTGCAATTTAAATAATGAGATATGAAATTATCTACTATTAACACTTTTGGATGTTGGGAATGGGAGAGAAGAAGAGAAAAACATTTGGTTAATATATATACAAATGTATTTATATCAAAATAAGGATGAAATAGTTATAACATATTAAAGTCCTTGTTTCTCCAACTGGTTATGTAGTCATAACTGGTACTTATAACTATATTCTTACTCAATCCATTCTGTATTTCCTTTGCTCTCAGCAAACAGCTCAGCTGATCGTGATTCCCTAACGCAAGGTTTATTCCTGTAAGGTCTGGGTCATTAAAATGCTAACTGTGTTGGTTTGTTTTAGTTTCCCACTTATATTAATCACAGGACATGGAGTAGTTAGAGGAACTCTAGGGATCTCCTGCATTCTTTATACTCCTTTACCTATGTTGAGTAGTAGCAACTCACTTTTGCTTGGATAGTCAGGGCTAATCATTCCTTCCAGTATGGTCACTCCCTTCTTTTCCTGTTGATTCACTGGCATAAGTATCCCAAAGTGGCCAGGCAGTGGTCTCAACTTCCAGTTTAATGGAACCATTGATACACTCCCTGGTAGAAGCATTTCTCCCTTGGGAATTAAGACTTATAGGTCTGCATAGCCTGAAATTAGTCATGGGGATGAGTAAGTTGCTAGTGGATCACTAAACATTGTACTGAGAGAGCCACCTTCAGTTTTCTATCCCTTGATTCTTAAACCCATTAATCCTAGGTGTGGAAGGGATAACGCCTGACCTTGTTTAACAATTTGGAGGATATGACATCCCAGAGGATGGTACTCCATCCCAGCAAAATGTTTCCCTCAGGTTACCTTATAAGTTTTCAAAAGTCCATTCCACACTTTATCAAGCCTTCTGCTTCAGGAGGAGTAACTGTAATGGAGAACATGGTAAGATCAGTGAATTCTATGAACGTGAACCAATAGCTGCACTCCATTTGCTGTAAAATTAGTTTCTTTGTAAAACTAATGCTTTGTGCAGTACCATGAAGGTAACCATCTTAGTTTCCTAGCTGCTAAAACAAATATCATACAATGGGTTGGCTAAAAAACAGGAATGTATTGGCTTATGGTTTTGAGACCAGAAGAACTCCAAAAATAAGGCCACAGCATGCTCATGCTTTCTCTCCAAAGACTGTGGCATTCTGTGGTTGGCTGCCAGTGATGCTTGGTCATTAGTTTTTCTTCACATGACAATGCACATGGTAGTCTTCTCCTTTTTCTTTCAGGTTTCTTTGACTTCCAGATTTTGGTTGCTCCTCATGGCTTTTCTATCCAGTCCTTTGCTTGTAAGGATTTCAGTCATATTGGATTAACAACTACTATTCAATTTGAGTGTACCTTAACTAGTAACATCTTCAAAGACCCTATTTACAAATAGGTTCACACCCATAGGACCAGGGATTGGGACTGAATGAGCATTTTACGGGGAAGATGATTCAATCCCCAAAATTAGTAAGACAAAGCACTTGGGTGGTGATTTTTGCAATGCTTTCTATGTAGGGGAGGCAAATCTGTATTTAGAGTAACTGTCTCTTCCTGTGAGAACAAAGTGAAAACCCTTCCACGATGGAAGTAATGCTATATAATCAGCCTGCCACCAAGTGGCTGACTGATCCCCTCAGGGAATGGTGACATTCTGAGGGCTCAGCGTTTGTTTCTGTCGTTAGTGTCTTGAGCATCAGCAGGGACTATAGTTGATTGGCCTTAGTGAATGAAAATTCATATTGCTATACCCATGTGTAACTTCCAGCCTTGCTACCATGGCAACTTTGTTCATGACCCCATTAGGCAAGATAGGTTATGTGGGAAAAGAAGCTGAGCTGACTGATGTCCACAGAACAGATCGTCTGACCAACCTAATTATCTAGAACTTCCTTTTTAAGTTTACTCACTGCTGGGCATTCATATGGGAACAAATATGGTCACTCTCTTTCCCCATTCAAAGATATCTATCCATATATCTTTTCCCTAAACTTCCTTGTTAACAATTTAGCAATTGTGTTCTTTCCAAGTACCTGATCATCTATCCAAACCATTAGCCATTCCTATGAGTAAATATAAATCCCTACGTCTGGTGATGTCTCCTCCAGGCAAAATGAATAACCATGTGCACTGCTTGAAGTTCTTCCCATTGGAAGGATTTTCTTTCATTGCATTTTTTGTGACCATCCATGAAATAGTGCTTTAGTGTGGCAGCTATCCACTTTTAGCTAGTGTCAACATATTGTGCAAAACCAACTGTAATGTAGGTCTGAATTTCTCAGTTTAATGGAACTATGACTGCTAAACGGGGTTCTTTCTAATGGACCAGGGCTCTGGTATACAATTCAAGATAAATTTCAGTAGTCTAGCCATCTATTTCAATTCTAGGAGCATCATGATCAGCTATTCAATGCCAAAAATGTCTACAGGTCAAACGATTTGGATTACTGCCCTTCTGCCCATGATGGTAACCACATCCACCTTATCTTTAATGATTAGGTGATTTACTCCTGCCACTCAGGATCCCATTAACCCTATTGAATTTAGGGAGCTTAGTTTAATGACATCAGTTCCCACTGTCATTTGCAGATTACAAAGAGTAGCCAGAGTTCCTCAGTGAGTTTTCTTATTGCCTGGGTGAAGGCAACATCCTCTGGATCTTCCTGTAGGATATTTCAGAGGTGGGTGAGAAGAGATTTTATGTTAAATCCACTCTAGCATTCCAATTGTTCTAAGTCTTTAGATAACTTCTGTGACTTTAGAAAGGCCTACTGGCTGTGAGTACAATTATATGCTGAGCCCTGTGAGTCCTTCTAGTAAATCATTGAATGGCATTTGGTCGTGGGGCATCCTTGCATACATTCTCTTACATATTCCAAGGAAGTTATGGCATGTCAACTACACTTAATATAGGCTCTCAATGGGTTTGTGTTTCAGTCAACCAATCACTCACACTTGCTTGCTGAATCTCTACTTTGTAAATCTTTATCAATAAATTCAGCCTGATCCAATATTACATTCCTCTACCCTAATACAACACACTTAATTCTACAAATGTCCTGAGATTTCTGTCAATATAAATTGCTAAAATCATACAACACTTTCGATGTATATTTGACCTCCTCACAGTGTGTATACATACATGGTATACAATCAATGGCTCACAATAATGTCACACAATAGTGTATTCATCACCATGATCATTTTTAGAACATTTAATGCCCTAACTTTAACATAAATGCATAATATAATTTTTATTGAAACATTGTTTATAAAAATTCTAAATAAGACAGAACCCAAATGTCCATCGACATTAGAATGTCAAATACTTTGTGTATCTGTATACAATGGAAGACCATTACAAATTACAGCTACACAAAACAGTAATGAATCTCACAAAACTATACAACATTCATAGAGTTTTCCTGGTGTATTTAAGGAATCAACAGGGAGTTCCAATAGACAAACTTTACTGTAATTTTGGATCATGGTGCTGGGATCCATGAAGTCTAGAGTGTCAGCCCCACCTTAAAGGTTCTGGAAATCCTTGTTCTCCTGAGCTGCCTCCTCTGTTTGCCTCTCCAACTGTGAATTGAAGCTTCTCTTTCCTTTGCCTCTAGTTTCCCTGTCTTACTCAATTTGTATACTATTCCCCATTGTTTCATCTCAATATGTTTGTCTTGAAAGGACTCTTTTGCTGGGTAATTTTGAGAGTTCTTATTGCCCAACCCACTCCAATGCCATTCAACTTTCCTGAAGCCCCCTTACACTCACTCTATATTAAAGCTTGTTAGGTTCCTTCTCTATTTCAGTTAATGTTCTTAGATTGCTCTGCCAAACTCGTGTTCTGAGTTAAGATCCCATCTTTTGAGGATAAATACTTAGCAATTTCTTGTTTATTCAGTCTACAGGACCATCTGAATTCCCTTTGTATTTTTTTCTTCCTCCTACACAGTTACTTGTACCATCTGGATATTGTTGCTGTCAATGGCTTGAACCTACCCACTCATATTTTGGGGGATATTAGGGGTAACTTGTCACTTTGTTAAAAATGTTGCTTATGAATTTTTTATCCTGTTTGTTCCTTCCATTTTCCATTCCTACCCTCCCTCCCTCCTCCCCTTGTCCCATCCTCTTCCCCCTCCCCTCTCCTCTTCCTCCTTCTCTCTCTTTCTTCACACAAAGTGGGGATTCAGAGAGATTAAAATGTAATGCCTCTGGGGCCACCATCTTGCTTTCAGGTTCCATTGGTATTTTTTAAAAGTCCCCCAATGTCCTCATGTGAAGCCAGCATTGAGAATTGCTAGTATAAGAGGGGTGGAGAGAATATGAATACTTTGCACTTATGCTTCTGCTGAGGTGTTGGAGGGGCTTGGAGTATCCAGTCAGTGTCCAAGCTCCCGCTCATTCCAGGAGGGTCCAGGACAAAGGAGAAACGACCCTGCTGATGTGTGATTTGACTAAAATGCAGCATAAATGTCTGAAAATTTTCATGCTTTGGTGTATCCTGGTTTTTTTTTACAGTCGTTCTTGGCCATATCTGAGCAGTGTGTTTGACCAAAACTCTCCATTTTGGGTTGTAAATATGTTACTAGAATAAAACTTTATTAAAAACCACAGGACTACAAAAAAATCATCTCTAATTACCACAATGTCTGATACTTCTGTTGGCCTTCTCATTAAGTATTTAATAAGCAGCAGCATTTACTGCTCAGACCAAGTAATATGATTTAAAGCCTTAGGTATATTACAGATACCATCTCTGTGCAAAAAAACATTAGACTGTTTCCACAATTCAAGAGCAGGAATGTTATGCATAGGAGATTCAGAATACTCTATCTCTCTCCTTTGTGTTTCCCTTGCTGTGACTCCCTGCCCCCTTTGAAGCTCTCAGTAACTCTGAAATTTCTCAATGGATAGGATAGGACTGGAAAAAATCAGCATTTTTCCAGTCGCTGCTGCTATAGTTATCAAGGTCCAAATACAGTTCCTCACAGTAAATGTTGATTCTGCATGGTTCCCTTATCCAAGGTGTGCTGGTTTGAAAGGAAGTATGCCCCCTAGAAAAGCCATGTTTTAATCAAAATCCCATTTCATAAAGGTAGAATAATCCCTATTCAATACTGTATGTTTGAAACTGTAATCAGATCATCTCCCTGGATGATGTGATTTAGTCAAGAGTGGTTGGTTGTTAAGCTGGATTAGGTGACGACATGCCTCCACCCATTTGGGTGGGTCTTGATTGGTTTATCAGAGTCCTATAAAAGAGGAAATATTTTGGAGAAAGAGATTCAGGGAGAGCAGAGCAGAATGACATAGTCATGGGAAGCAGAGTCCACCAGTCAGCGACCTGTGGAGATGAAGAAGGAAAATGCCTCCCAGGGAGCTTCATGAAACCGGAACCAGGAGAGAAAGCTAGCAGATGATGCCGTGTTCACCATGTGCCCTTCCAACCGAGAGAGAAAACTTGACTGTGTTCCCCATGTACCTTCTCACTTGAGGGAGAAACCTTGAACTTCATGGCCTTCTTGAACCAAGGTATCTATCCCTGGATGGATGCCTTTGATTGTACATTTCTATAGACGTTTTATTTGGGACATCAGGAGAACTGGGTTCCAATCCTGGTTCTGTCAGTAACTAGGTGAAATTGGACTCAGTGTTATTTGCACAGGTAATAACACCACAGAGCATTTGTTGTTTGCTAAGACTTAAGGAGGGTGGATGGAGGGAGGTATCCTCTGAGACAGAATTTGAGGGAGGGCTTGTGTAGGGTTCTCAGTTATAGGTAAAGGTCTTCAGTGGTCATGGAATTCATTCCTTTCCCCTTTTAATGTTGAGTCTTTTCTTCTGAGGTGGGTTCTTTTTGGATAGTGATTTTCCACCAGGTGTCAGCCTGCATTCTGGTTTGAACTTTACAATGTTTCACAGTTTCTTTCTTTGATGGAAGTATAATTAGAACTGGGCCTACACTTCATCCACATTTGTTCATGGAGGATTTTTGCAATCTTGGTATTTGGGTACTATGTTTATGACTGTGAGCAAGCAAGACTGAATCTTGCTGTATACCAGATCAAGTCAGGGGTCCTTGCGATCATGAATGAAGACACCAAAGGAAGATACCAAGCTCATCCTGTTCAACTTTCTTGTAAATTGCCCTCTACTTGTCATAAAGTGATATGGACTATTCTGATAAGAGAGGAGGATATATAGGAAGAGAATGTGAAATACATACAAAGTGAGACACAGTTAGTCGCTATAAACTTTTGAGATGGTTGATATCTTTGAGCTGGGCTCAGACACTGAATTGCCTTCTTCTGTTATGCTGACAAGCGTCCCAAGGTCAACTTGCCTGAGCCTTTGCAAGTCAGACTGTCTCTGACTTTAAACTGTTATTACAGTGACAATCCACAAGGCTACAATTACTGACCAAGGCAGGTCCTCAAGCTAGTAAACAACTGTAAAGTATTAAATGAGCCTATTTTTATGAACGAATCATATCGGTATAAAATGATAATCACATGTGCATGGAGTAATATTACTGATTCAATTTGAAGTAAGAACAACCACATTTTTAATTGGATTTTGTGAGGCCCAGATGCATCGGGTATAATTAGGACTGATGAAATTTAGGCAATTAAGAAAGGAAAGCTCATGCCTTAACATATTATGTGATGAAATGGAATATAAGTGTGTATATTAATAAATACAGATACACAAACACCATATAAACACATACATACACACACGTGTATGTCTGTGTGTATTTTTTCTTCTATTCTTGTCAGCCTCAATTACTAATTTGCTTTTCTTGCAGAGGTTTGTCTGCTGTAGAGCAGGCTGAAATCTAATCATAAACAAACAAACAACCAAGAGAACAAAAACACTACCCTTTAAACATGCCCTTTAAGGCACGACGTGAAAGGACATAGAAGTGCTAGTATGTGAGCCTTTCCCAGCCAGCTCATCTGTCCCTGGCCGGACAGTTTTTCACGGATGCTGGGAATAGGGCGCAGCATACAGGCCATATGCTCACAGAAGTATTGGTGACTTGACTGAAGCAGGGACAGGGAGAGCCACGCTAATTGTGTGAAGTGGTGCTGAGCTGAGCACTTGGCAGGTGTGCTTGGGGGTGGGAGAAGAATTTGCATTTGGATGGGATCCTGGAGCTGAGGGCGGAAACTGGAAATTAGATGGGCAGGTGCTGGTGAAGTGCAGAAAGAAGGAAAGGAAGGGAAATTGGACTGAGTCACGGGGAAGGAAATTCACAAGAAAATGAAAATGTGTGGAGGTGGAATAGGACTGGGGGAGGGACAGAGAAAAGGAATAGAAAGCCTGAGAAGCAGGGAGTCTGAATGAGAGAAGAGAAATACACCGGGGAATCAGCACTTAAGCTAAAAATTGTCAAGAAAAACAAGAATAGAGGAGTCTCTCCTATATAGTAAAAGAAATAGCATCCCATCCCTCCTTTTAGAGGAAGTAATAAAGTGTGATAAAGGAACAAATTATGACAACAAGGGTGGAAAGTATAAACACAGAAAGATAACAAATAAATGAGAAAAACGATACAGGATAATAGGTATTACTAATTTTTTTTTTAAAGAAGAGTGAGAAGACATTCTGAGCAACTGAGTTTCTCTTCATTTCATTCCAGAATGCACAAAGAATTTTGCCAGGGGTTTTCTTAAAGCTAGAATTCATTTTTTCCTTTTCCTTGAAGCACTACCTATACTACAGTTTCACTTTTTTATAAAATTTTGTATAAAATAGATATACATCAGCAAGCTTTAATGTATTGTCACTTATTTTTCTCTGGAACTCTGTTTTGAAGAGGGAATTGTGTATATATTTATTTTCTTGCCCCAATGTCGATAAAGTGTGATCAATAACTCTAGAGGAAAAGAAACTATTAAAATATATATATATATATATATGTTATCTCAGAATCCTGCAGTTTTAAATTCTTAGCTGCTGTTGTACTAGTGGTAGGGTTATATAATAGTAGAGCTTTGTTTCTTGTTATAATTTATGACAAGAGTCTGCAAACGTTTCTGTAAAGGGCTGGATGGTAAATATTTTAAGCTTTGAGGTCCAAACAGTTTCTGTTACAAGTTAACTCTACTGTTGTCATGGGAAAACAACCATAAACAACATGTAAACAAGTGAGCATGGCTGTGTTCCAAGACTTTACGGACACTGAAATTTGAATTTCATATAATTTCCATGTGACATATAATAGTACTCTTCTTATGATTTTTCCCAAATATTTTAAAAATACCTGTATAAAAACAGGTGGCAGGTCAGATTTACCGCAAGGGCAATAGTTTGCCAACCCCAGTTCTATGGTACTAAGGAGAGATCGATTTCTTTTCATTTCTTTTGCCTGTCACCATTTTCTCAGCAAGTTATTTCTTTTACTGGCAGTGTGAATTATTTTTCAAAAACAACAGTTGGGTTTAATTATTAGAATTGTGTCTTCAAGAAAAAAAAACAACCAGATTTGGGTCTTCAGAATAAGCACGAAAAAATGCCAACCATAATTCTTGGCTCATAGCAGGCCCTTAAGTGGAATTTGAATTGATATATTGTATTGACATCATTTTGGAATGTCAGACTTTTCAGAAATGAAATATACCGAGGTTCACAAATTCAGACTAATAAAAATAGAGGTCATCAAAATTGATGACACAATTTCAGTGTCATCTGATAATATAGCTAATTAAATTATCTTCAGGAAATCCAATCTTCTTTAGTAGGAAATAAATATATTTTCATGTATATGGGTATATTTGAATTGCTAGAGGATGCTTAAATATGCTTTATATTCCCCACAGGCCTAATTTTTTTGCCCTACTATCATTTTTATAATATTTACTTAACCCATCTATAAAAAAAGACTTTGCTATCTAAAAGAAAGATAAAGCTCAACTTAATCTGTGCAAATACTCTCAAATACTAGTGTAAATGAATGAAGCTTATGTATATTTCTAAGGTTTGAAGTGTCTCTAGGTATATGCTAACACATCTTTTAGCTGTAACGACTTTGGGAGAATGATGGAATGTCTTTGGTTTGTAGATGGTGTGATTATTGTGCGAAGAGACTACTTTCTTTTTCACAAAGAAATATTTCCTTGTAGCTTTTAGATTACTAAAGAGGAGTTAAATATGATCCCTGATCTGGTGGTTGTTGACAGGAAGAGGGAAAAGGAAAGTCTAAGATCCCAGATAATCATAGGGTGAAAAGATAGTATAACACAAATGTTAAGTGGTTCATGGGACTCAATGTATAGCATCGATTTTCCTCGCCCAATTTGAGAAACGAATTGAAAAATAAAACAATGGAGGCAGACTTAGAGGAGACCAAATTATCCAGCTTTATAAAGAGTTAAGTTGGTATAGGAGATTGTGATTTACACCTGAAGCAATTATCTTTCTAACATTGAACACCGTCTTTCGATGCTTACTTGGTCAGTCTCCGGGTGTCCCCGGCAGGCCCTTTGTATGCACCAGGGTGGGGTCCATGCAGACCATGACAATGTTGAATGTCCTTCCACATGGAATGAAACATCAGGGATAAAGGGATAGAAGATATCGGGTGGGGTAATGGGTAGGTACTTGTAGTTTTTACTCGTTTACTCTTTAGTTGGAAAGTGTTCAGATCTGGGTTTAGGGTATACTTTGTTAAATGAATTGACTGACTGAATGGATAGATGCATGAGTTATTAAATGATGTCAAAGTTTCCCAAGTCTTGAAGGACTCACCCTCTGTGATGTGCTTGGCTGTGATCTGTTTCAGCATTAATACCAAAATCAGAGCAGGAACACGAGCTCACCACGCTGATGATCTGGGTTGGACACTAACGTGGATGTTTTTTTGGGGGGAAACACAAGTTTGAATGGACAGTCAGTCAGACCCTATGAAAGCAAACCTAAGCTTCTCAGACACCAGCCTTAGCTTCTGCTGCTCTTTTTCCCTTAGTCCTGACCATGACTTGTCATCCACACTCCATAATGCCCTCACTCTCTCAGATAACTGTATAAACATCTCCAAAAGACTCCTATACATTGTCTAGTCCCAGGCCCTCTGAGAGGAACATTTTTGAAGTTTATCTAACTGAACCTAAGTCTATCTATATAATATAATATTTACTGACTTAATATATATACTAACATAATATTTACTTTCTGGTCCTTTGTAATGTCTAACTAAGCTCTAACCTCCATCATACCAGACTATCAGATTGTTGGTTAGTTGGTTGGTTGGTTTTTCATGGGCAGGAACCAGGAAACGAACCCAGGTCTCTGGCACAGCAGGCAAAAACTCTGCCACAGTGTCACCATTGATCATCCTTAAATTGGTTTTTATGAAAGTAAACTGGGTTTCTAGAAAATATATTGATGGCTGCAATAAAAATACTATTTTTTTGGTACTAGAAAGCTGTCCTCGATCTCAAAATCTGTGGGCACCTATCCATCTAATGTCAAAATTACAGGGTAGGAGACTTAACAGTCCTAAGGCCAGAAAAAAAAAAAAAAAAAAAAAAAAGAAATTTGTGTCCATTTCTCATGAATAGAAAAATTTTTGCTCTTCTTTTAAAATAGGATTGGAAAAGAATTCATTTGCCAAACCAGTGGCTATATACCACATGCTTGGAACCTGACAAATCTGCTCCATCCAGACCTGGCATAACAGTTGTGATCAGGACTACTTGAGTCTGACTTAATCTACATTATTCTGCAAGATAAATTCATTTTCTTCAGAGACAAGACTAGCAAATTAAATGGAGATTGTTTTGAATTAGTTAAGTTGGATTTTAAATTGAGGTCTAAGTAGAGATCAGATGCAAAACAAAGGAAAACCAAGACCATAATGCATGAGAAAGGATAGTTTATTACTGCAGGTCCCAGGGAAAGAAGGGTGCCATGGAAAGAAGGTGTCAATGGAAAGCATGATTGGCTCAGGTCATTCAACAGCACATAGCAGAGAAAGAGGGACCTATGAACTTGTGCTTTATTGTGGTCCAGGGATAGAGGTTAGTAGATTTCCCATGGAAATCAAGGATTGGTTAGTTTAAAGCAAACACATGGAAAAAAAGATAAAGGGAATTGTGGTCTATGGGTGGTGGGGTTGATTAGCTTGTCATTTGGGACCAGCTGTGGGGTTTGGAGAGAGTGGGTGTGGTGTGGGTGGTGGCCACAGATGTGGGTTTGAGCTCTGGGGAAGTTTATGTCCCAAGGCTGGGAAGCTGTTCATTAACTAGGCCAGAGGACAGTTTTGAGGCAAGTGGCTTAGCTGAAGTAAGATGGATGCTGAGGCGTGGAAAAATGTTTTTGTGTTTTGTTTTGTTTTTAATTAGAGAAGTTATGGATTTATATAATAAGCATGCATAAAATACATGACTCCCAAATACTGTCCTAATATTAGCACTTTGGATTGGTGTAACTTTGTTACAATTGATAAAAGCACATTTTTATAGTTGTACTATTAACTAAAGTCCATGGTTTAACTTAGGGTTCACTGTGTTGTGCACTCCCATGGATTTTTTAAAAATAATTTTTATTCTGATAACATATATACAACCTAAAATTTCTCTTTGTAACCACATTCAAATAGATAAGTCAGTGCCGATAATTGCACCCACAGTGTTGTGCTGTCATCACCATCATCCATTACCAAAACTTTTCCACTGTCCCACATAGAAACTGTACAGTTTAAGCCTTAGCTTCCTATTTCCTACACCTACCCCATGCCCTGGTAATCTATGTTCTAGATTCTGACTCTGTGCATTTGCTTATTCTAATTATTTCAAATCAGTGAGATCATGGTATAATTTTTCTTTTTGTGTCTGGCTTATTTCATGCAACATAATGTTTTCAAGGTTCATCCATGTTGTCACATGTATCAGAACTTCATTTCTTTTATTGGCTGAATAACATTCCACTGTATGTGTGTATGTATGTATATAAAATTTTGTTTATCCATTCACCAGTTGATGGACAATGGGTTGCTTCTATCTTTTGGCAATTGTGAATAATGCCACTTTGTTGTGTATGTTTCAGGATTTTCTGTAAATAGGGAAAGTTTTACTTTCTCCTTTCCAATTTGGATACCTATTATTTCTTTTTCCTGCTTAATTCCTCTGGCTAGACACTCTAGTACAATGTTGACTAAGAATGGTGACAGTGGATGTCCTTGTCTTCTTTCCTGATCTGAGAGAGAAAACTTGCAGTCTTTCACGATTGTTATGGGTTTTTCATGTATACTTTTTATCATATTGAAGAAATTTTCTTCTATTTCTAATTTTCAGACTATTTATCAAAAAAGGTGTTAGATTTTGTCAAATCCTTTTTCTGTATCAATTGAATGATCATGTGGTTATTTTCCTTCATTCTGTTAATGTGGTATATTACATTAATTGATTTTCTTATATTGAACCACCCTTGCATAATTGGGGTAAATCCTACTTTGTCATGGTGTATAATTCTTTTAATGTGCTATTAGATTTGTTTTCTAGTATTAAGGTTGCATATTTTTGTATCTATATTCATAAAGGCTATTGGTCTGTAATTTTCTTTTCTAGTAGTATCTTTAAACCCTTTTAGTATGAGAGTTATGTTGGCCTCAGGAAATAATTAGGGAATATACTTCCTCCTCAATTTTTTGGAAGATTTTGAGCAGGATTGGTATTAATTCTTCTTGGAGTGCTTGGTAAAATTCACCTGCAAAGCCAACTGGTCCTGGAGGTTTCTTTGTTGAGAGGTGTTTGATTACTGATTCAATCTCTTTACTAGTTATTGGCCCACTGAGATCTTCAGTTTCTTCTTGAGTCAGTATAAGGATTTTGTGTATTCTAGGAATTTGTTCACTTCATCTAGGTTATTTTATTTCTTGATGTGTAGTTGTTCATAGAATACTTTATAGTCTTTTTTATTTTAATGCAGTCAGTATTAATGTCCACCCTTTTCATTTCTGACTTCAGTCAATTTGTGTCCTCTCTTTTTCTTTGTTAATCTAGCTAAAGGTTTGTCAATTTATTGAACTGTTCAAAGGATGAATTTCTGGTTTTGTTGATACTGTTTTTTTTTTTTTAAACTCTCTATTTAATATCTCCACTCTGATATTTATTATTTCCTTCCTTCTGCTTGTTTTGGGTTTAGTTTGATTTTTTTTTCTACTAGTTCTACCAATTTTCAGGTTGGGTCTCTGATTTGAAATATTTCTTCTTTTTTAATGTAAGCATTTAAAGCTATAAATTTCCCCCTTAGCTCTGCCTTTGCTCCATCCTATAAGTTTTGGTGTATTGTAATCTCATTTGTACTTGCCTCAAGATATTTCCTAATGTCCCTTGTGATTTCCTCTTTAACCCATTGGTTAAGAGTGCATTGTTTAATTTCCAAATATTTGTGAATTTTCCATTTTCCTCTTTGTTAATTGATTTCTGGCTTCATTGAATTGTGGTCAGAAAAGATACATTGTATGATTTTAATATTTTTAAGTTTATTGAGACTTGTTTTATGATGTAAGATATGGTCTATTCTGGAGAATGACCCATGGGCACTAGAGAAGAATGTGTATTCTACTACCGTTGGGGGATGTGTTCTATATGTGCTTTCTCTGCCTAGTTGCTTTGAGTATCCTTCAAAACTTCTATTTCTTACTGATCTTCTGTATAGTTGTTCTATCCATTTTTTAAAGTAGTGTATTAAAATCTACTATTCATATATTTTAGGGCTCTGCTCTTAGGTGCATATATATTTACAATTATGTCTTCTTTTTGAATTGACCTCATTATCAGTATATCATGACCAAATTTGTGCCTTGTAACAGTTTTTGACTTAAAGTCTTTTATATTTCATATTAGAATAACTACCCTAGCTTTCTTTTGGTTACTATTTGCATGGTATATATTTTTTTCCATCCTTTTACTTTTAACCTACTATGTCTTTGAATTTAAGGTATGTCTCTTATAAACAGCATATGATAGGATCATTCTTTTTTATCCATTCTGCCAATTTCTGCCTTTTGCCTGAAGAGGTTATTCCACTTACATTTAGAATAACTGCTGATAATTTGAAACTTTCTTCTGCCATTTCTATATTTTGTCATTTGTAAGTCCTACACTTTTTTTGACCCTCAATTCTTCCATTAATGCCTATATCCATAATCATTTGCTTTCTTTTCTGCTTTCTTTTTTGTACTGTACTATTTTGCATCCCTTCTCATTTCTTTCTGAATGTTTTACAGGCATTTTTTTTATGATTACAATGGGATTAACACCGTAACCCCAATAATTGAACATACTCAATGTATAACAATTATACTTAATTTGATATCAACTTATATACATTTAGCATATATATATATATATATATATATATACTGTCCCTATGTCCTTGTGTCTCCCCATCTTTGTGTACTTTTTACAAATTATCTCTTTGTACATTGTATGTATGTTCAAAGCCATAGATTTATCATTGCTTTTTAATGTATTTGCATTTTAACACCTTAGGAAGGAAAAAGTGGAGTTACATCCCCAAAATGCAATGCAATAGTACTGGAATTTATAATTCCCAAATTGTCACATTTACTGGATGTTTTATTTCTTCATGCCACTTTGAACCACTGTCTAGTGTCCTTTTCTTTCAGTATGAAAATTCCCTTTAGCGTTGCTTATAAGTCAGGTCTAGCGGTGATGAACTCTCTCAGCTTCTGTTTATCTAGAAATACCTTAATCTCTCCCACATTTTTAACAGGAAGTCCCAGCAGATATAAAATTTTTGGTTGGTAATTATTTTCTTTCAGCACTTGTGATGGTTAGGTTTTGGTATCAACTTAGCCAAGTGATGATACCCAGTTGTTTTGTCAGGCAAGCACTGGCCTGACCATTGCTGCAAGGATATTTCATGTCTGGTTGATAAACTGGTGTATTAAATCATCAGTCAGTTGATTGCAGCTGTGACTGATTACCTCTGCAATCAGCTAGGGCATGTCTTCCACCAATGAGTAATTCAATCAGTTAAAGACTTTTAAGGAAGAAGAGACTTTTTCACTGCTTCTTCAGCCAGTGAGTTTCTCCTATGGAGTTCATCCAGACCCTTCATCAGAGCTGCTGGCTTCACGATCTGCCCTGCAGATTTTGGATTCTTGCATTCCCATGCTTGCACGAGAAACCTTTATAAATCTCATATTTACAGATATCTCCTTTTGTTTCAGTTTCTCTGGAGAACCCTGACTAGTAACTAGTACAGCACTTTAAACTTTTTTCACCACTGACTTCTTGACCCCATGCCATCTTATGAGAAGTCAGCACTTGATCTTATTGGGATTCCCTTGTACATAACATGTTGCATTTCTCTTGCAGCTTTCAGCATGCTTTCCTCATCCTTTGCATTTGACCGTTTGATAAATATGTGATGGGGCATAATTTTCTTCATACTTAACCTGTTTGGTGTTCTCTGGGCTTCTTGGATATGCATACTTACATCTTTTGCTAAGTTTGGGAAGTTCTGTATCATTGTTTCTTTGAATATTCTTTCTGCTCCATTCTCTCTCTGTTCTTCCTCTGGGTCCCCTATAATGCATATATTGGTACACGTGATCATGTCCCAGAGGTCTCTTAGGCCATTTTCACTTTTATAATCCTTTTTATTTCTGCTCCTCAGAGTGACTCATTTCAATTGTCTTGACTTTGAGTTTGCTGATTCTTTCTCCTGCCTGCTCCAGTCTGCTATTGAAACCCTTCTGGGAATTTTTCTTTTCAGTTTTTGTGGTCTTTAACTTCAGTAATTCTGTTTGGTTCCTTTCTAAAATTTATTTCTTTTTAATTAGCCTCTCAAAATGTTCATGCATTGTTTTCTTAATATCCTTTAGTTCTTTATTGTATTTTCTGTCATGTACTTGAACATATTGAAAATCATTGTTTAAAAGTCTTTGCCCACTATGTCCACAGTCACTCTTCCTTTGGGTGGGGCATCATTTCCTGTTCTTTGTTTTTTCTTACAATCTTTAATTGCACACTGTACATTTTAATATTTTAAAATGTTAACTCTGGGATTAAGTTCTTGAGATGTCTGTTTCTTGAATGTCAAGACCTTCTTAAAGGAAGGTCCACCCAAGACAAATGCAAAGTGAAGGGTCCTCCTTGTCTTTTCGGTGCCTATGTCTTATCTTAGGCTTGTGCCTGCTAGTTGCCTTAGGAGTTCTCTTCTTTACAGAAATTTGAATGCCCCCTTCTATCTCCTAGGAGTCAGTCCTTCTTCCTCTCCCAGTATCCCATTGCCAGACCTAAAGTATAAAGCCTTTGACCAAGGCTGTCTGCTGCAATTAATTTTTATACTGCTTTCATTGCTTCAAGTTGCTTTTGTCTCAAGAGCAAATTCAGGCAGGGGTTTGGGGAACATTTTGGAGAGGAGTTTCCCAAGTCAATCTTTCCCACCTGAACAAGGCCAGGGACCCACAAAGGTAGCACTGGCTGGCTTCAAACTTCCCTGGAAAGAAAGAGGATGAGGCAGGGGCAGGAAGGATGCCACGAGCTTCTTCCATGGCTCCCTAAATCTGTATTTGCCTTGTCCAGCAAATGCAGCCCTTCAGTTGTCCTCCCCAGCTCTGATGAAGCATACTTTCTTTAAGTCTCCTCCATTGCCTTTGCCTTTATCCATGGTGCTTTGGACCAGCGGCCACTCTCAGAGATGGGCTGCTCATGATCCAAAATAGCTAATCAAAAGTTGTGATCAGCAATCAGACCATGCCTACCTCAGATCTTTGGGAATCGGATTTGTATGTCCCTTTCTGCACCAGCAAGCTACACCAGGGGCCAAAGCCCTGTGCTGCCTGCTGCAAAAATGGCAGCTGAGTGATGGTAGCTGCTGCATGGAGAGAGCCATTTACTGGTATCTCATGGAATTTATCAGCCACTTCCTTCTGCTCTTCCCTGGATACTGCACAGTGTTCTACTGAACTCCAGAATTTCAAAACAGTTGATTCAGATAGTTCCTGCCTGTTTAATAGTTGTTCTGGTGGAAGGACTGATTCCTGGAACTTCCTACTCCACCATATTTCCACAGCTTATAGTGCACAAAAGTTTGGATACTTATAACACAGATAATGATAGGGATCACCACCTCCACATTCTTTAGGTCTTAATGGTGGCCCCAATCACCATACCCCTAGGAGACAAAGTTGTTTTTTTGATTTACTAACCTAGCCAGGGGTGAGGAGTATGGAGGAGACAAGCTTCAGAAGTTTCCATTTGGCTTTCCTAAATATAATTGTGATACTGTAAAATCATGACTTTCAGTAGTTGGGTCTTCCCTATCCAGTGCTAAACAGAAAAGTGAGTCTCTTTGGTGAGAAGGTGAGTTTTAATACAGGTGCACAGTATGGAACTGGGGGAAATCTTTCCAAGACCAGTTTGAAATGAGAAAGGGGACTTGGGTTTTTATAGTCCAAGGAGAAAAACAAATGGCAAGGGTCAAGAGGAAAGCAGAAAATAAGAAAGGGAAAAAAAAAATCTGAGTCATAATTACAGGATTTATTGAAATTGAGTAATGGTCACCTGCCTCTTTTTTTGTTTGGCCAGCACATCCTGTTATCTTATAGGTCCTCCTCTCTTTGCTGACTATCCAGGCATCTCAGATCTTCAAGGCAGGAAGGTGCTGATTTATTAATCTATATAATATTTTTGGTGCCATCCCATCCTATTTTAGGATGTTATCTCATTCCTGCAAGTAAAGCTGAGAAGTTCTGGTTAATGTAACTAGGAACAGAGAGTAAACTTCTAAGATTATATCAACAGCAAGCTATTCCAGCAAAGGGCTTTAGGCTTTAGATGAATCAAAGTTGCTTGAGTGAAGAGATTATAATAAACATCTTCTAGCTACCAAAGGCTATACTAAACATTTTTCAGCTAACGAATTATATTGAGCATCTTCCTAATTACCCAACTATCAATTGTTCTTATTCCATATTCCAGGTACTCAACTTGGGGTTAATACAAATACCAAGTATGTCAATTCCATTTGCACACTAGGATGCTGGGTAAATATCTATTGGCTGGTCTGCAAACCTAGTGGGCCTGTTGTGAGCTGGGCTTTAGCCAGGATTTCATTTGGTGCATCTACTGTGTGGCAGGTGAAGAGAATGCTGTCCTAGTTGGAGGTGGAGCAGAAATGATCCCTGGCACAAAGTGGAAAGAAGAAGCCCTTGTCTCCTGAATTAGAAGGGAGAAACAGCTGGACATCAGACTTCTCTGAAAACTACCCTAGAAGCCCTCTATCAAATAAATTTCTCATTACTTTTCTTTAGGGAATCAATACCTGCCAATTCCACTCTTTTTGTAAGCATTGTTCTACCCATACAGTTCAAATGCCTGAATCATTATGCCTTCGATGCTTTCCAAGGTTACAACCAGTGAAATCTTTAGCAATTGAGTTTCCACTTTGTGCCCTACCTAAGACAACATTCTCTTCACCTGAGAGGCAGTGTGTCAGCTAATCCCAAAGTCCTGTTTTACTGTCTGTTTTCTCCTGGTACCACTTGTGCTATTCCAGGAGTTCCATTAATCCAGATACCAAAATATGGCCAAGGATTTTATTAGGGAAAGGGCAAGTGATTGAGAACGGGACAAAGCCTGGGAAGCCAGAAGGAGTCATCAAATCATAAGGCAAGTCTGGAATCAATTGAAGGGAAAGGGGAAAATGGTTGGGTGGAAGCATCTTAGACCAGCATGTACTGATAAAATAGTAGTTTCCCCATTTCACTTAGGAAAGAGACTATATCTATTTGCTATGAAAATTGTTGCTTTGAGTTTCAAATTGCTTGCCATAAACAAAGTAAAGTCAGTGCTGGTAGCAGGTTGAAACTATGTACTGAGTTTACAGGGCCCTTAACTCATGCTCCATAGCTACTACCATGGCTTAAATCCACATGGCTAATGATCAACGTGTTCTGTGATGGACTAGGGCTTATATGAGGAAGCCAGCTAGGACTCTGTCTGATCCTGCTGCTCTTTACTGAAATTATGTGGACAACCAGAAACAGACAAACAAACAAACAATCCTAAACATGGCAACACTTGTTTAGTTTTCACCAAATCTAATGACATTCTTGAGGAAGATTGGTAAGAGAGGGGAGAGGAGCAAAAAGGAATGATTTGTAAATTGCCAACTGTTAAAAGTGTATATTTATTCAAAGCGATTCTATAAGATGGTTCCCAGCAAAACTCGACTGAGAGTTTATTATCTCTTCTGTTCACCAGAAATTTGGTGAAATGTTAAATTGGTCCTCAGATAGGATTTAACTTAAGTAGGGGAAGGGGCAGGTGCCAAATGGGAATAATAATATGGCATTATAAACACCCAAAGAGGACAGAGTCAGATGATCTTGATTGCAACACTTTCCCTCTGATTGAATGACTAGAGCACGTGATTATCATCTATAATATGGACATAATTATGCCTGCTCTGTCCATCTCACTCAGACTATATTCTATAGGGCATTTAGTTATGTAGAAAACAATAACCTCGAACCCAATTTAGCAATGAGTCAGGGAGTTTGAATTGATAAGGTTATCATTTGTTGGAAAGTATAGCATTAAAATATAATTCAATGAAGTCTAATTTCCAGGGGCAAATGCAATATACTCTACAAGTGTAGCTTTTTATATTGTAGTAACCAAACAAAGGTTAGCACTTAGCATACTGGTAGAAGGCAATAGATAACACATTTCTCAAAGTAATATATTTGGCAATAAATTTCTTTAGCTGAGCCTTGGTGTGGGCTACAGAAAAAGGTTTTCAGACTCAACTCTCTGGTGAGGGCTTGATGTATGGGCCCCTCGTTCTGCGAATGAAAGTCATTTCTTTAAGGTTTAGTACCAAGAAACAGGTAATGAGGCTAAACTCTAACCATCAATCCCAACCTTGCCAAAGAAATGGAATAGAGACTTTAAGCCCACTTTAGCTTTTGATCAGGTAGGTGTCTATTGAGAAATCCAGACTTTCAGATTAAAAAGTAACTTGGCATCAATTTTTAAAAATGTTTGAGAAGCTGTAAGTTTATAGAAAATCATGCAGCAAATACAGAGTTCCCGTATATCACACTATTATTAACACCTTGCATTAGTGTGGGGACATCTGTTTTAATTGATGAAAGAATATAATTAATTGTACTATTAATTATAGTCCATGGTTTACATTAAGGTTTCCTTTTTGTGTTCTATAGTCATATGGCTTTTTTTTTTTAATTTATTCTAGCAACATATACACTTTTATGTTGAAACATTTCCCCTTTAAACCATATTCATATATATGTACAGTTCAGAGGTGTTAATTACATTAACAGTTGGCGTCAACTTTTGACAAAATATCCAGCAAACTGATGGTGCTTAATGGTTGATTGGTGTAGGCAGTGCCTCTTTAAAAAGGGGATTAAGCTATTCTACATATAACAACAGGGCATCATGTTAAATTAAGTTGAATTTAATGATTTGGCGAGGAATGGGATCTACCACTGAGGATAAACTTTAAAATTCTGGTTGCAAGATAGCTTTACCTCAGCTTTATTTCGTTAATTGTGACTAATGAGGATGGTTATGGTCAAAGAGGCTAACCAGGACCTGCACGAGGAGAGTTCCAGGTTGTTCAAATTTAGAAATAGTTGCTCTGGGACTATAGAGCTAGGGAATCAGGGCTCCTGTACATCAATAGTGATCTATGCTACAACCGCATTACAAGTCAGACCCATGCTGTGAGCAGCCCTGTTCTCAAATCTACTATCATAAATAATCCAAACAAGTAAGTCTGTGGCTACCTACTGGGTTTTGTTGTACTCCGAGATTTTTGAAATTATATAACATTTATACTAGTAAACTCAATCAATTCTCAGATGGCTTCCTTGATGTTCTACCTTTTGTATTTCCTGGCTATTATAGCCACAATTTTTCTCATTTTGCAGCTCCCTTAGGCGATCCTTATCAAACCAAAAACAATGCAACAGGAACCATATGTTTATGTTTCTCAATTTTAAACAAACAGGAATGGCTTAAGACTGTTAATAATTTGATAAGACAAAGAAGAGCTTCTTGGCAAGTTGGTGCAGATTGTTGCAATTTTTTTCTGTTGGGGGAAAAAATTACACATAATTTTAGAGAGTTCTTCGTTGTTCCTTGTACTCAGTTTTAGCTCTTTTGTGATTAATGGATGTTCTAAGGATTAAATAACCTTTTGGACACAACAGGAAATTATGGTGATAATCAAAGAGGGGACATTTAGTGATTCATACAACTGGTGCATAAATTAGGAGATGGCTGAAATTTCTCCTGAATTTGGCTTACAACGTGCAATTCAGTGAGAGTAAATTATGTCTGTGGATACATTTTGTCTGATTTTTTCCAGATAGTTAAAAAGAATTATCCCGTTGAGAAGTAGTCAGGGGCAGAACAATTCTCTCATCTCTGGTAGTCTATTGATAGGTTTTAGGAGGAAATGGAGCCTACTAGGATTATTAAGTACACAACAGACATTGAAAATATGCTTCTACTCTTAAGAGACTTGAGAAAGCTAACGTGATAGAGAAAAGATGATTAAACAAATAAGAGACAATATTATAAAATGTGTACAGACACGGGGTGATTGTAAGATATGGGAGAGTGGGAATTGACTACACCCAAACTAAAGAAAGTCTGGTCTTTCGTGAAGCAATGAGTCTTGACCAGGCCTGAGAGAAGTGTTGGTGCAACGTTGGCGAAGATACAGGGAAATAATAATATATGTATTTGCTGCTGGTGGGAATTTAATTACACAAATTTCTGGAAG